>JAHWXV010491447.1:0-14671 GCA_024586415.1 Phrixothrix hirtus | reverse complement strand
AAGTTTATAATTATCTATTTTTGTTAATCTCATACGCTCAATAAATATTATTATTATTATTATTATTATTATTATTATTATTATTATTATTATTATTATTATTATTATTATTTGCGCCACCCGTTCATAAGTCAACTAATGGAAAAGAAATAAGAGTTGCTTATAAGTTGGAACACGCTGTATATATTTATTTTTATCAGGCCTCCTAAACTAAAGCTCTATAATTACAAATGTATTTAAAGGTAACTCTTCAATACTTATAAACATCAAGTCTTAATCCGGTTGTGTATAGCTCACACCTTTCGATAGTACCTGTATAAAAGCTATGATCAAGTTAGTTGATCTTAGGCTGCTGTGAAATAATAACAAGAGTTACATTTCGCAAACATATTTATAAAAAAGTGTAAAAGTAGTCATATGGCAATTTCAGGTTGCCATATGTCAATCATAAAATTAATTGTGCCTCATTAAAAATTATTTTGAATTGGATGTGTCGAAAGCTCACTTAATTCGATAAACAAATATGTATAAAAGGTTACAAGGGCCTCAAACATACACAAATTCTGCATCCCCAATGCAATGTTCGGAAGAATTCTTCGTCGCTATTTTGAATATCTTACTAGATTTATAAATTCAAATGTAATTAAATTCTTACGCTAACAAAACTAAGGGAAAACTGGATGGTCCTGTTTGTTATCAAGTCGAGCGTACACTTCACGTATAAATCAAATACAATTATTGATCAATAAGTGGCACCTATGTTATTTATTGGCTGACAACAAACACAAGTAAACAAGTTTGTTTTATTTTGGATACTTTATGCAACTACAAAAAGAGCTTACATGCTTAACTTTAATAATTAACTTGATTTGAAAACTTTGAAAACGGCATTCTTAAGTGGAATTCGGAACTAACATCGACAGTCATACAAGTTTGTAATTATGAGCGTAAGTAGTGTTGATAAGAAGAATTCTCTTTGCGATGCATTCAACGTAGCGTTAAAATATTAGAGGATGAAGTGATTTAGCTATCGCAATATCAATTAATCACATAGCGGGAAAGTTCCTTTTATGGAATCTCCAGGGAGAATTCTATCGTATAAGAAAGTCCGCACGACAGAGGCACATACGGAAGTGGGAAGCTTCACTTCAGCTGAAATTAAATCGACGCGACGAGAGATCGTAAATAATCCCCATAGGGACAGCAGATATTATGTTATAACGTTTTGTTTGAATCTAATTTGATTTATACGGGCATTCTCCGCGCGCGGCTCTAATTGTCTAATTTGTTATTTTGTTTTAGTTCTCGATAGTAGGTTTCTATTGAGGAATAATCTTCAAACTCGAGATGCTGCAAATGTCTTCCTTTTAATTTTATTTGCATAAGTTTTGCACGCCTTGTTGCATAGCTGCGCCCGCTTGCCTATAAGGGTTTGGCGATAAACAATCATTTGAATATTGAATCAATTAGCGAGTGCTTTATTTGAATTTTTAATTGTGAATTTATGTGTGCCTGCTTCCGTTAAAATCCTTCTCGCATCTGAAGTTAAGGCATCAGCTGTATTAATTTTCTTTCGTTATTTGTGTTTTCGCACTTTTAGGGTTTTTCTGCATTGGTATTAACATCCCAAAATTTATTAAAAAGAATCTAGAAATCATTGGTACAACGTGTTGAAATTGAAAATTAAATAATTAATGATACAACGTTATTGAAAATTGTGGCATCCTGAGTCCAAGTGCTCACCACAAAAGCGAATAGTACTCCAGTATTTTGTCTCCGTTGTTCGAAGTGTTGCTTACATCGCGTTACTTTATAAGATCCTTATGTGGAACGACTAACATCCGGCGACAGCTAAGTGTCCGTTTATATTTATGAGAATTTTAAAATTTATATTTAGAAAATTGATAAAATATTGTTAAGTACAGTACCTGGATGTATGGGCGCTTATCGTCGTAATATTCGGCCTTTTGATATCTTTAGTATTTGTGCGAAGTATTTCAGGAAGCGTATTAATGTTTTAAATGATTTAAATTCAACTATGAAAGTCAATTTCTTGAATTTTTGGATTAAAATAATACTAATCCGGACTATTTTTATCTCGCAAAGCTGGAACGCAGTGGCGTGCTGATTGAGGTTTTAATCAACACTTATTTAAATTTTATTATTGCTAGCTAGTACACTATTATTTGTTTTGAAATTAATTTAGCTGCCGCGCGTATCGCAGTTTCGCCATCGTTCCTGCAATCACTTGTGAGTTCAATTTTATAAAATTCCGGCCATTTATCTTAAACAACCCCAGTTTCTTAATCCTGGTATTTTTTTTAAAGAATAAGTGGTGTCCAACTCCATTGATATTAATTTATTGTCATTTCGTATTATTTAGTATTAATCTAATTTTATGTATTTTGATAAGAGTGAAACGTTATATGCTTACAATATATTTACAGTTACTGGCATTTAACTGATTTTATAGTACTACTGTGCATAATATTATTTGTGTTTCTTTAGGAATCATTTACTTTTGTTAATACAAAAAATAGTTGAAAAGTGAAGTTTTTTTTTATGATCCACGACCAGCCTACAAATTACCTGAGCAAGCCTGTTGGCATTCCGGTGGTTAATTCCCATCGGGAATATTATTTTAAAAAATAACAGAAGCGTTACAATGTGTTCAAAAAATTATAACGAAATGTGATTGTCAACAAAACCAGCTATGTCGCCATGTTTGTGACGGAAGTTACGTAGAATCCAAGTTCTAGAAAGTTTTAAGAAATATTTTCCTGCGTAATTTTCAGCACACAAACGTAAAGAATTTTAACCACTAATTCTAACTTAAAATAAATAGGATGGACCAGAATTACTAATTTAATTGTTCTAAAAAATAGGTAAACGTATTTTATCAGAATGAATAAATGTTAATAATACGAAGTGGACGAGCGATGATCACTTCTAATTTTGAATTAAAGATTTTAATAAATGGACGTAAAGTAAACCAATACTTATTGATAGTAACTTAAACAGCCAATGGCGGCTCGTAATTATCAAACAGAGGTCGTTCACAGTAGGCCCTCCTTTCGCTCTAATAAGGGCTGCAGTCCATGTTCGTAATAAACTAAATGTGAAATTAAACGCTCTTGTAAAATATTTGCTGCCTTTTTTTGATTAAACACAAGATCTACATGACCGTATTATTATTTTGTATACATATATTAATTTTGTTGAGTATTTTATTACCAAATAAACATTCTTGGAAAAAATGAATGTTGTAAATCTGTTTATTGAACATTTTCTTGGAAATATTTATAAAGTACATTTTTTGTCATTTTACAAGGTGATCTAAAATTATATCAAATGTAAACTCGAAGCGTTTTAAATTCAAATCAAATGTAATATTTGGTGATTTTAATTCTGTGGGCTATAGTACCAAACAATATTGTTGTATAATAAGAGGACGCCAGCTGTTGTCAGGTTTTATTCTAAATAACATCTAAGAATTTTATGCAAATATTTCTTGATTAAATAATTGCGAAGTAATTGCTATAAATGGAAAAATCAGTTAAAACGCCTTAGATGGAGCTTTTAAGCAACATACATCTCGACAGATTTACCGAACGAAACGTTTTTTAAACACACTATAGAATTTGTGCTAATTTTTACAATAACAAACCTATTGGTGAGCTCAAAAAAAGTGTTGCTAATATTCGATGCGCTAGAAATATTACAAGTAATAATTCATGTATTGTAAGAATCAAAAGTCCATACCCATCCTAAGGTTCAAACTGGTTTACGCTCTGTTAGATTATCGATGTTAGCACACTCTCATTTTCAAATAGGCGAAGTTACTAGAATACGTAGTTATATTACAATCATAGGGTGCATTGGGTAGAAAGAAATGATTACAGAACGAATCGATGAATTCGAACTTTATCTGCTGGATGCATAAATTGTGGAAGTTTACACACATTATGAATTATTTATTTGTAGTTGAAAATATCAGGAGTTTATTGACATTTGATTTGCAAAATTAATGCTATCACTGGCCTTATTCCGTACCATTACAGTATTATTCTTTTTTTTTCTTGTAGGTTGAATATTGTTACAATTTTACAATATTACATCACCCGATTACTCATCAGAAATTTTTAAGGGCGTTGGACGGAAATAAAATAAAGAAATTCTTATATCTCTGTTACTTTTGAACCTATTATTATGACAATTGCTGACGATATTTCTTAAATTATTTAAACATTTTTTTAACCTTGTTGTTGTCTTAAAAATCTGTAGATGTTGAGATAAAAAATTTTAATTTTCTCCGATATCAACTTGAGCTACGAATTTTTCTAAATGCGTTTTCTCCTATACACTTTTGTATAAAATTTAAAATTAATATAGCATTTAAAGATGTTTAAAAATGTGTAGCTTTAAATTTGTTAACTAAGCATTTTCTCTCATTTAGAATTATTGGAAACGAGTCGAAGCCGAAACCATAAATCATTTGAAATATTTGTTTAGAATTTACCAGTTTAGGAAAGGTTTATCATGTCAGAATAAAATTCTTTGTTCTATTGACGTGAAATGAAAAGCATTTTGTGTATTACAGGGTGACCAAGATTTGATGTTTTATAGGGAGAATGGAAAACTAAGCGAATTTTAACATTTTGAAAAATGTCGATATTGCTGTTATTTAGGAAGTTAGACAAAACTATTTACACATTTTAAAGGTATTTTTTAAGACAAATAAGATTGAGTTTAGAAATTTTACATATCACTGTTTATATGTGGTTTATAACATGAACTGTTGTTTTTGTTTAAATATAAACCTAAGTTTTCACTCATTTCAACGATAAATAATATGCGTGGTCAGAATAGAATATATGTATATCTAATTATTCAAAGTATTTATTTATTAATACTGACAACATTCAATTCCCTCGCAGTTTGAGAAATATTGAAATCCCTGTTTAAAGCATGACTATTCGGGCTTTTATATTATTATCAATATTTGCTTGCCTACATAGAACTTGAGATGCAAACCGCCCGTAACAAAATTGTTTAATTGTGCATTTTATGTTCAATTTTAAATTCAAGTTAATTATCGTCGTAGTAGTAAATATTTCAAAACTAAAACATACACTTTGTTTATAATGGCGTCTTCTGTATAAAATTGTGTTAAGTTGACTTCGAAAATAAAAAAATCGTTCATGTTAATATCAAAAATTTGATAGCTTTAGGCCAATTGTGGAAACTTTTAATCAGTTCAGCAACTTCGCTCCCAAAGGCATTGTTAATTTTTGATAGATTATGTACAATACATTCGTGTCGGAGTACATCTGTGCATAGGAGATTAATTACAAGACATTAGAAATTCAAACTAGTTGATTGCGAAATGTCGTGGTCAAACTTGCGATTAAAGAGAATTCGATTATTCAAAATGTGTCTATTGTATCTTCCTTCAATCGAATTAGGTTGTTTTTGTGTCTGCTTTCCTACATATTTAATAATTCGGGTTGTTTCTAAACCTCTGATACATAATAAACACAAAATAATGTTGCCGCCATTAAATTAATTTTAAACAAAACTGTCGTCTCAATTTTGTTTATAAAGTTTAATTAAAACTATCCTTTGCTAACCTTTTTTGTTTCATTACCAAATCGAAGTTTTGTAATTTAACCCGTTCTTGGGAAATTAGGGCGCCACACCTTTATGGCACTCGAAGCGACACAGAAGTTTAAATTGAGTGCGATTGCAATTCTTGTAATAAATCGTTACGGTTTTATAGCGAAGCACGTGTCAAAATTCTCATTGTCAGCACTTGCATGAAAGTTTATTGATTACTTGAGAAGATAATTAATACGAGCTTTCATTGTATTTGTATGTCGATATTTTTGAATTAAGTTATTTGTTTTAGGGTTTCTCTCGACAATGTCGACTACTTAAAAAGCTTTCTAAATTTATTCGTCTACAATACTCGTTTAGTTCTTTTGGACCGAAATTAATTGAGTATTCGCGTTTTAGCTTCATTATTGTAGCTCGAAGACTATGTAAACAAATAAAATTTAATTATTTATAGTTCGCTAAGTTTTGGGACTGGTCTTTTGAAAACTTTATAGTATCCAACTTTCTTCTAATATCACTTGTATTAGCGAAAATGACGAGAACACTGAAACGATATTATCGTACCCTTGCTAGAAGTGCAAAGATATTTTAAACTTTCTTTCAAAATTTTATAAAGTCAATGTTATGGGCGAGAGAGAGAGAAAGAGGACCTCCAAAACTGAATGTGAACTTAAAATTACGGTATTTGCGCAGTGTGCATTAATTCGAGTTCACTTGTTTTTCCAACATTTGTCGAACCACAAAAATAGAAAATTCATTAACTTTTATTAAATTTAATTATTGTTGAACGAATACAGACGTTTAATAAATGATAACTAATAATCTTTTTATAGAAATATGTAATGAAACATGTTGGTTCCCCATACTGTAACGTTGCTTCGAAATCTTCCTTGACAGAAATAGATAGATGACTTGGATTATATAACCACAAAGCGATTAACGACTTTGGTGAAATATGGGTAATATATGATATCGATAGAATTCGATACTACTATAAACATTATACGAGATATGCAATGTGATATATTTGTGTCATAAAATATTTGTAGATAAAATGAAAATCGTTAAATTTATTGTTAGTTACGTTTCGTCAATTCTATAATAGAATGTTTATATGGTATTTTCGGTATTTTTTGAGAGAGGTAATTAATTACTCGCATGACTTAGGCATATTAATTTTTTTTCAAATTTAATCCAGGGTTTAGTAAAATGCGTTTTCTGCGGTTTAAATTGTGACCTTATCATACAGTGTTGTTTTAAAATATTTCTATAGAATTTTGACAAAAGGGGTCAATTATTGTTTGAGAACTACTGGCATCTCCAGTAAGCGTTGTTTGTTCATACGTACTAAACATCAAATTTATGGCGTTGAAACTGAGCCCCCCCCCCTTTTAATTTAAAATCAAATCATTTTACAAGTCGTTACAAGTGTAGCAATAAGTCGTACGTACAGGGTCCATTATAAAAGTAATCCGCATTTTCCGGGAAAAATATATTTATTGATTTTACCGGTACAAATGCTTAAAATTTTTCAAAATACTCTTCCCTTGCATCAATACACTTGCGAAGACGTGTCTGCCACGCCTAGAAGGCACCCTGAAACTCCTCGACGGAAATATCTCTTAGGAACGTTGTAGCATGCTTTTGGATGTTTTCCACGGACACCCAATGCTTTCCTTTCAACTCTCTCTTCAGTCGGGAAAACAAAAAAATCGTACGAAGCCAAGTTGGGATTGTAAGAGGGCTGGTAGACCACCGGGGTGTTACTCGGCCAGGAAGTTGGTAACGATGAAGGCCGTGTGGCTGGGGGAATTGTCATTGTGGAGCTTAACCGTGTCTTTGATGTCAGCCCTCACGTGCGCGACCCGGCGTTTCAATCTTTTGAGCACCTCCAAGTAAAAGGCAGAATTGA
The DNA here is from genome assembly GCA_024586415.1 of Phrixothrix hirtus. Classification (NCBI taxonomy): domain Eukaryota; kingdom Metazoa; phylum Arthropoda; class Insecta; order Coleoptera; family Phengodidae; genus Phrixothrix; species Phrixothrix hirtus. The sequence goes on along the minus strand of JAHWXV010491447.1, from coordinate 7,143 downwards.
GAGTTTCTCCCTGCGGTAGAAACTCAAAATGAACGATTCCTCGCACGTTAAAAAAAACAATGAACATCTTTTTGATGCGCTTTCTTGGGGCGAGGGGATGATTTTGTGTGCCACTCGCTGCTCTGCCTTTTCGATTTTGGGTCGTACTCGAACATCCAGGATTCGTCTCTGGTTATAACACAGTTAAGGAAGTCCGGCTCATTTTGAATCAAATCCAACAATTTTTGACAGCGCGAAACTCGAAGTTCTTTCGGGTTTTCCGTCAACACTTTGGGCACAAGCTTTGCGCAGATCATGCGCATTTGCAGATCTTCGGCCATTACCCCATATACCGCAAATGTGGACGTATTTAGGGTGGCAGCGATTTGCTGGATGCTCAATCAACGGTCGGAACGCAAAACTTTGCGCACACGATTCACGTTTTCGTCGGTTCTGACCGTTGTTGGGCGTCCAGAACGGGGTTCGTCGCCGGCTCTCCTTGAACGCCTTGTGCCATCTTCTGGACCGTGACCTTGAAATGCAGTCGTCTTTGAAGCATCTGGAATGTTTTGGTTGCATGCTTTCCAAGCCGCACGCTAAACTTGATGGCGTATCGCTGTTCATGCGAACGCTCCATCGCGCCGTATTACAAAATCGAAAAACACATTTCACGCGGAGGCACGTCTTTCCACTCAGACTGCTTGGAGCAAACTGACGACCGGTTGCGTTGCAAGGGCAGACTCCCACCACATTTCCCGGCCCGTTTTAGCCCGCTGCGATGGATAGTCGCGTCACAATAATAGACCCTGTATATTATTCAAGATTATCAAAAAATGTATTTGTTATTATGACATTTCGCGCAGGAATGTCTAAATTTCCAAAATGTAACCAATACCAGCGTTTGTTGTAATTAATAGTAAATGCATGTCCTGCATGCGAACATAAAGCGCCTAAAAGGGCAATGGAACGCATTAGAAATGCGAAATTCTGATACACTAATTTATAGTGTAAGTTTTTAACTGTTTGTCATTTATTTACGTGCATACTTCGTAAATTAAGTTAGCTTTAGATCTCTTAGAACTGTGAAGTGACAATTTAATTCGTACATGTTTTAAAAAACGGCATGTGCATGATGAATTAAAATCTAATGAGCCATATAGCAGAAGCTTCGGTTGCGTACATTGCATTTATACTTATGAAAGTTTCCATAACTGATACATGTTTAATAGATGTTATACAATTTTTATGCTGTTAATAAACATCCTTTCGGTTTCTTTAATTTTTTTACTGTGGCATTTAAATGAAGTATTTAGAAAAAATGCGGTGTTCATGTTCTAGTATTTACTGTAAATTTACACGGTTAGTCGACAATATTTTTTAAGAGTATGGCAGTGGTTCGCTAAACGCAATAACATCCATTTTTGTTTTAAAACAGTGTAGGGTTTAAAGTTGCATAAATGGTTGTCTAAAACAACTTCAATACAAATATGTATTTTATACAACGTGTTCTAAAACAAACGAAATACCTAGCCCAATCTGTACTGAAAACTGCCTAGTATGCTTTAAGACGGTAAATTTAACAATGTGTACGTTATATTACAATTTATTTATGCGCATCGAAATGAGCTCATTTCGAAACCCATTTGAGTTTCATAATGGCTTTCTTTTAACACGAAATATTTTGTTTTAAAAGGTTGGTAACATTAGTATTTACTCTTATTAACCCTCAAAATCGAATAGAAAATTGACAAAACTTTCGTATTTAAATGTCAAAACGTCCCCACATCAACTATATGTCAAAAATGTGCGCTTTTTCCTAAATTTTTAGCAAATAGATAAAATAGAAAAAACTCGTTTCACAAGACATTTTACCACACTCGTTCATTATAAAATGAGTCTCATAAAGGTGAGTTTTCTAAACTTGAACTCGTATGATAAAAACATGTCTTATGAAATTTAATCTATTTGCGTATCGAAATGAGCTCATTTCGAAACCCATTTGAGTTTCATAATGGCTTTTTTTTAACACGAAGTATTTTGTTTTAAAAGGTTGGTAACATTAGTACCTTATTAAACGTCAAAATCGAATAGAAAATTGGCTAAGCTTTCATATTCAAATGTTAAAACGTCAGTGTCACCACTATTAAAATCCCTAAATCAACTATATGTGAAAAAGTGCGTTTTTTCCTAAATTTTTAGCGAATAGATAAAAAAATCTTTTCGCAAGACGTTTTACGGCACTCGTTCATTAGAAAATGAGCCTCGTAGATGCTCATTTTCTAAACTTAAACTCGTGTAATAAAAACATGTCTTATGAAACTTGTTTTTTAATATATTGTGCAATTTTTTTGATATTCTTTTTACGTTTTTTCCCAGCAGATTCATTTCGATTTCATATTTTAGAACCAGGACATTATGTTTTGTTTGTTTTGTGGAATAAAACATTAATTTTAAATATATTTAGATTCCTTAAAAATTTATTAATGGTAATACAGTTTTTAAAACTTATAAACGGCATAAACAGCAATCGTTTGGGATTGATATTAATAAATATTGTGAACTTATCATCAGAAAACTATATTTCATGTGAAACATGAAAAATGACATCCTGAAAATAATTGATAATTTTGTTTAAATTTTATTTAATAATTAATATATGTATAATGTGCTGTGATGATGCATTCACTCCATTTATTAGTTTAAATCCGCAACAATTGTTTATTTTAAAAGTTAAAAATGTTTTAATTGGGTTAAGGGTTGTTTATTACCTATGATTGAATATAAAAATGTCCCAATTTGTATGACACTTATCATATCTAAAGTTTTGAATGTTTGCCCAATAGTTAGAATACTAAGAATGAGAATTTAACAATTAATTAAAAAAATATTTTATGCGTTGGCCAATTTTAGTTACATGCAAGAAAAACATGCCGCGACAGGCAAAATTTAATTCAATAATAAACGAGGCATTTTATTAACAGCATTTTCATCTCGGTATCTATGGCATAAACGCTTATAAATTGTTTCTAAATTGTATAGTATCGAAATAATTGCATTTAAGTTTTGAACCGGAATTGCATGTTAATCTGGACGACTGTAGTAATTCATTAAACTACTTCACTATTGTAATCGCCGTTCGGTTTGTAGTATACAGCGAAACACATACCGATTACTAATACATGATAGACGTAGTGCAATGCAAATGTTGGTAAACTTTAATGACATCTTAACGAAATTTTGTGTTTGAAATGTTTTGTAGCCAAAAATTTAAGAGTTGTCTATATTTTTTCGAAATGCAGTTATAAGTAATTATTTATACAAAAATTAACATACTATTTACAATAGATATTGTCTAGTGTAAGTTATTTTTGTAAGAGACAAGTTAATTATTATTGAACATAAACAACTACTTTTATTAATAAATATGCCACTTACTGGTTTATTTGTAGAAAACACACTTTTATGAAACGAAAATCTGCATTTATTTGCATTGTTTATAATATAAATTGTATGAAAATATTAGTTTAACTACTAAAATTAAAACCGCTGAACTGTGGAAAATTAAAAACAAATGTAGAGTATGCGCAAAATTTTATGGGTAGTGACGCAAAAACCAAGTTTACGTCCTATGCCTACAACTTTCAAGATCTTTAAAAAATCTTCACATTTTTCGTTAAATGAATAATATATAAAATAGGTTCATCAGCGATATCGATATTTTTAGATCGAAATTGTGCCCATTCGCGTCGATTCATAAGATTTTGTGAACCCTATAATTAGAATTGCGAAAACAAAGCAATGCATGCGATTTTGATTAAGATTCGTATTTGTGTTCAATAGACGATTTTTAAGAGGAAACATTTTGTTCAAATTAGATTAAAAAATTGTTTGTGTTTATTAAGTGCCTAGGTATGTTAAATAAAGTTTCTATTTTGCGTACACCCTGTATAATAATAAATATATAAAAAGTGACATTCAATAAAGTAAAATAAATGAAAGCTAGTTTTCCAACAATATTTATTCGAGTATCCTACATGTTCGGTCTCCCATCATCGAGGAAAATTAAATAAATAATTATTAAAATTGATGTTATAAATGTACAAGAGTCTTGTACTTTCTACAACATTAATATGTCGTATATTTAATTAATTTATAATATAAATTTTATTAATTATTTATTTAATTGTCCCTGATGATGGTCTATATATAAAAGTCCGAAACATATGTAGGATGCTCGAATAAATAGTTGGGAAACTAGGTTTCATTTCTTTTACTTTATTGAATATAATTGTCGTTTCCCATTTAAGTGATGGATTTTGATAAATATAAAAAGTAACATAAACAATAAATAATATTTTAATGGTGGTAAATAGATATTATTTTTGGCATCTTTTTCTAAAAACTATTTTAGTTGTTTTTTGTTTTGGTTTATGTAAATAAACTAATTTTGCAATGTAGTTCAAATAATAAAAATAAATATTTAAAAAAACGACAAAAAAAGTGAAAGGAGTTTTGTGCGCGATTATTAATAAAAAAATTATAATATGTACCGATTTTCTATTAAAAACGGAAACATTTATTATAATTTTTGGATTGTCTTCACTTAGAGGTAGACTAGTTTACTTACCTCGCACAAGGGTTAAAATACCTAGGGGCATGACAAGAATAGCGACCATGAGATCTGTGATTGCCAAAGACATTAAAAAGTAGTTGGTAACATTCTGAAGTCGTCTTTCCCAGGTTATTGCAAGACACACTAAGATGTTACCAGCAGCGGTGCCAACCACAAGAACAAGCGCTAAAAGGCCCCACCAGTTGTTAAACTCTTCAGAAACTTCCTCGGTAGAATTATGATTCACAGAAGATACATTGTTGTAAACTATTGTTGCTTTGTAGTAAATTTTGTCTTCCGACATTTTGATTTTACCTATACTTTATTCGATTTGACATAATTGTTTTGAATATCTTGGTACTATGGTAGAAGTAAACGGGGTAACCATTAAACAACAATGCATTGTATGGAAATTAATTTTTAATGCACTCGGAACTGTTTTATGCGCATTATATGCAATTTTTTATTTTAAATAAAACCGTTGCAATTTATTTTTCGAAAATATATGTTGGAATTGGCACCGCAATGTTTTGAAGTTTTACTAGGTTATGGAAGTTTTAAATTGTCGCGCCTAGCACACAAATCTGCGTCCGCGTGTTTTCTAAACGACGTGCCGTAACCGTCTGTATAGCGTCACGGCGCTACGTTGTGTGCCAGTGGAAAAACAGAACGGCGTCGTTTTACAAACCTTACAGACGCGCGCCTGCGTTTCGCTGGAAAGTATTTTAAGTTTTTTCTATGTTGATGTAGGTTGAAAATAATATTAATTGAAACTTATCAAAAATAAAACACTTTAGTTACATAATATTTTCATTTTCAACGTCATTAAATGATGGTGCGCATAAATCACTCCATGCTTACATATATGTGAATATTGTCATACATCATCAACGTTTTAGAACGTGAGGCAAATTTTGCACCCATTTTATTAAACGCGTCAAATTTATTTGACCGCGAATAGATATGCTCATGTTCTGTTTATAATTTCAGTTCTTCTTTAAAATTCGATCCATACCAACCAACTTCTATAGAAAATCTGAGAAAATTAAATTTTAATTAATCGCGAAAACATGATGAGGTCAACGTTTAAATCAGACCAAGTCTTTCTACCTACAACTTTCAAGATTTAGGTAACAAATTATAATTAACGATGTCTTGTTGAAAATTTAACGAATTAATTCAAATTTAACTTGTACCTCCACATTAAAAATTAAATAACATCTTGAAACATCTTCAGGTATTTGCATCCAAATTTAAAACTTGATAATTTTAAGTATTCCCGATTTTAACCATATTAATCTAAATATTGATAAGTTAAATCCTCACGGATACAAAACCCGAATCTTTTGAAATAGAAATTTATTTCATAAACCATTTGTGTCTTATGATCTTAAAGCCCATTAGTTCTAATAAATGTACTTTGCTTTTTTCGCGAAGTGTAAAGTAGTATAAGTAATAGAATTTTCAGTCCAAAATTTATAATATGCCAAAATAAGCATCTAATCTTAACGCGCTACTTTTTCATTCAACTTCAGTGTGAAAATAATTTTTAAATAATGCAAATGTGTACATTAATTGTGAAACTTGCGGTTTTGCCAAAAGAAAGCAGAGTTTGTGAGTATCTGACTAAAGTAAATTTAAGTTATATTTAAACTTACACGTTTCGGAAAGAATATTCGACGCATATTATTGGCAAACAGTTATAATTTGAAATAGAATATATTTTGTAAGTAAAGTATAAGGAGTATAAGAAACCGGCAATACGACAGAATAGTATAACTTGGTCTAAGAAGAGACTTTTCTTAAACTTGCATAGCTTTGTATTTTGTTTTATTTGTGCTTTATTCGATTAATTGCAGCGTGTCTACGCATATCAAAATTGTTTAAAGTCATAAATACTAATATAATTAGTAAATAAAAATATTGACATTTTATGCGCGTGAATAAAGGTAAGTTGTTAAAATTCTAATACTTTGTATTATCTTTAACCCAATACTTAAAATTTACTGGAACATTGTATCAATCAAACATTATTCAAATATGAAAAATGAAAACAATAGCAACCAATGAAAACGGTCCTTAATAGTATGAAAAGGATGTCATTAGTAATATGGTAGGTATCCCCCATTAAAATTCCTTAGAAATTCCTAACGGGACTGTTAACAAAATTAATATTTTTGGGCCGTGTTTCTACAAGTTATTTTTATCTGTAAAATTTTATATTGGACATTTTAGCTTAATCTTATTTCTTGTAATATTTTTTGTGATTTATATCTATTTTTCCCTTGATTAATTTTTAGTTAGATTAATGAATCTGATAAAGAATAACGCAGGTATCCTAAGGCCAGCTTGTCACGTTTTCCCCAGATCTTGATTAATCTTCAAATCAATATTCATATTTTCTGTATCAAAATATATCGATACAGACGATCAATATTGCGCAAGATCGGTAAAACATGATTTAATTACTAAATTTAATTAATAAAGTTGAAATTATAAATTGTTTATATATATATATATATATATATATATATATATATATATATATATAT
>JAHWXV010491436.1:0-14020 GCA_024586415.1 Phrixothrix hirtus | reverse complement strand
GAGTTTTTATGATGTTTCTTAATTTCCCTGACAATTCCCTGATTTTTCCCTGTACCTAACATTTCCCTGAGTATTCCCGGTTTTCCAGGTCTGTCGCCCCCCTGTAAAACTATATATGTATGTACTATTTATTTGTGAACTTCCTATACCAACTTATACTGTTAAACATGAGGAGATGTTAAGTTATTAGTGTTTGTAATGTATTACTTAGAATTATTGTTGTCCTGTGATCCTAGAAATAATGTCAAACAGTAAATACGCACGGGGAAAAACCCCTCCTATTTATTTTTATTTTTGTAAACTATAAAAGTAAACTTTTTGAGAGAACAGTTAATCCTACATAAAAATGTGTAATAACCTTTTTTGTATAGAATGGATGTAGCAATATTTTTTGTATAAAACTTTTTTCCTAATCTCAATGGTTTCTTAGATAAATTGGAAAACGCATTTGCACTTGCAGCCATTTTGTTTATCGCTCGCAACACTCAGGCGCATCATTTTCAAGAGTGCAAAATCGAAATTATATTTCTCCAAGGTCAAACAAAGAGATTGAGGCCACTACCACACTTTTTACGGATATACTTTTGACTGGGGACTACAAGTTAGTATCGTAGCAAAATTTTATTTTTGAAAGAGAGAAAATATTATAAAGTGGGGGGAGGGTCAAGTGATGGACAAACAATTAGGCGAACTTTTGAATAACATTTCAGTATTTTATGTAATGCCCTTGTATTTATTGATTAAAATTCTGTTGATATATTAAAAATATTTAAACGTTACGTTTATATAATCCTTCTAATTTGATTAATTCGAGACAACCCAAAATATCATTCCAATTATGTTAATCTGCGTTTGCCCGGGCCGGGCAAACTTTAATAAGTAGGGTGAATTAATTATAAATTGCAGTCAATTATCACGTAATTCCACCGAGAAAACAAAACACCTTCACAATTTTAATTTATCCCTATCATGGCGGTATCAGAATAAATTTACATTCAAATCAGATACATCATTGTTATGCAATTTTGATAAGAGTCAGCAACTTAATCTAGATAAACCTTATTGTAGACGACTTAATGGGACAGTTATAGTTTGAACGTGTATGTATCTTCGTTTCATTTGCACTGTTCGCCTAGAATAATACATCTACCCATTTACTTAAAACAAGGATTGAAATTTAGTACAAGGTCGGGAAAGAGCAGTTTAACTCGTTTGAAAATCAATAAGGACTAGTCTAAGGCGTGATAGCTACAATTTTATTGAACTGCAATATATCTTGAGAGCACTTCCGAAGAAAGATGGTGACAAAGTATCCTAGTAATGATTTTCTATTCTAGATTGTTGGAATTTTTAAGAGATAATAGTAAATTTGTTTTATTAGCAAATATTTTAGGATAAAAAGCACAAAATATGTCAAATTTTTGTGTTCAGAAAAATATGTGTAAAATTAGGCGCAACATAAAGTAGTTACGTACAAAATTTCCATAAAAGCAAAAATACAGTTTAAAAAATGTATTTTTGTTTTACTGCTATTTTATAACTTTTTGATCAATATGGAAATTAAGAACCACAAGGTGTAAATCATAAGTTATATTGAAGGCGCCACTTTCTTTAATAACACAAACTAGAAAGGCCATTTCTTAATCACCCATCCGAAGACGATGAGCTAATTGTGAAATAAATAAATATATAAGTGATCTTGTTTTGATTACGCTAGAAGCTTCCAATTAGATACTTAACAGTCCTAAAACCTGTGTATCCTTTTAAGGGATTTAATAACACTTTTAGAAGGCGAGTGGCTTTGTTGAAGTATCAAGTTCGATTATTGATTCTTCAGTCACTTCTAGGTAATTTGAAAGCCGCCTAAAACTATTGTCGCCCCTGAGTTTGTGCTTGTCCACAGTAAGTACACCAAAAAATGTTAAAGAGGCACTTCCAAGTTTTACTTAAATCAAACTAGCCACCTATTATCATCTGCTTACGATATATATTTCTTGAGAATTATCATGTATACGAGGCACGTCCTAAAAGTAATGTACAATATTTTATAAAAACCTAATAACTAATTGCATAATCTATTTTTCTACAGTCACCATTCTTTCTAAAACGCTTCCCAGAAAGAGATAGGGACAAAAACACTTTCCCAAATTTGAAAAAGTTCATAACTGTTACATCTTCATTATTATCTGAGAAGTGTATCTTCAATAAACCTACTACACTTTTTCCAAGCGTACAGTTTTTGCCCTGCCACTTTTTTCCATGTCATTTAAACTTGGACGCCTGTCTTTAAACGGAGAATACCTCATTGAAATTTGTTTGCTTTTTCTCCATAAATTTCAATAATTTCTATGTATTTTGGCAGGAGACAGCTTTTCGCATATAAAACTCGAAGGACACAACGCCATTCTAATTTTGTACAGTAAGAAATAGGGGGTTCCATATTGAACGACTGTTTGTAAAGAAATAGAATGCTGTTTATTTAACAACAATCATACCCTATCAGAATGTAATATGAGGCAATATCAGCGGAGAAGAAACTATTGTACCTTACTTTTGGCACATACCCGTTTAATAATAAAAAGGAAGAAGATTTTAAATATATCTTCTGTTCTGCAAAAATTTATTAGGTAAAAATAAAACTCATTAACATAAAGGAAATCATCAAAATCAGCGAGGAATTCTGTTTCCTTGGAATGTATTCCCAAGTACATTTCCAAAGAGTTCTGTAAGTGCTTTACCAATACCAAAACTTAAACAAGTCTGTGAAAACATTTTAATTAATATAGGCATAAAAAACAACATAACTTTTTTGCGAAGAAACCGCGTACCAAGACTTTACCGAAATATTAGATTTAGCCACAATTTAAAATTTGAATTTAAACATTGATATGTCTCGGAAAGAAAATTAACATTAGTCGCAACCAGCCGTCTCGGACTGGTGACGCATTGTTTTTGACAAATTTCGATGTCGTCTATAAGCTACCCTTCTCATGACTAGACGTGACCGAATATAAATATTTTAACTATTTTCTACTTGGCAATTAATCAAGGTTGTGTTGTGTTTCGTACCGATTTAGTGGAAATTCTGATTAACTCAATTTATTGGCCATTCCTTGTTGCCCTATCGGAAACTGATTGTTGATAGTTTCAATCTTAGGATGTAGTCCAACCGTTCCTATAAACATCTCAAAGACTTCGTAAGGCAGAGTAATCGATTCTACTACCTTCGCCTATCGCTGGCCACGTCATATTTTCCGATAAGTTAGAAATTCTTCTTTCGACAATACGTTGAAAATCAAGCAAATCATTGAATGACATATTTAATAGTTATTAATCATTTATTGTAACTCACAGAGCCATTAATTTGCTCTTTCTGTGAGTTATTATTACAACTGTAAACTAATACATTTATTTAATTGTTTGGTGTGTTAGCTTCCTTTCACATTAGGTAGATCTTAAATATTAATTGGGTAAACAATTATTGCATTATTACTGATTTGTGTATAAATACGGTGTTTATATGTCATCTTTTAATTATTTAGAATAAACTATTTCAGAATTTTGCAACTGATTTTTACGGTAGGCCCATAACCGTCACCTTTAGTAAGTATTTCGTTTTATCATACGATACTGTTAGAAGTTTCTGATTTTTTCCATCAGTATTGTAGAGGTAAATGAAGTGACGCATTAACTTTCACATCTTCAAGAATTAATTAAACAACCTTATCTTCTATCCTCCTCTCTTCCGGGGCTGGCCAGCACTCAATTATCTCATTTAGCTAAATCGGTTTAAGAGATAAAGGCCATCCCTGTAACAACTTCGCCAGTTGTTACTGTAAGTTGCCGTAATCCTGTGTTAAATGTTCAATTATATACGGCTGTTTACTTATATATTTCAAATTAAAAATGTAAAATTTACATAATTATTAAAAAAAAAGGTAGCGCCCAGGAAATTGTTTTATAGAGCTTCGGTACATTCACAGATTGTGCCACAATGCAAATAGGATTTAAAGCCATGAAGAGGCTTATACGGACTTCTCAGGCGGATTTAACGCAGACTAGCTTAGCTAGAGGGTGGATTCTCAATTAACTAAAGATGTTTGGCATGGCAGACGCTTGGGAAGAGCTATGCTGCATGAAAATTGCGTAAAACATTGAAAGGGCTCCACTAGCTTTGTTTAGGACTACAGATATTTTAGCCAAAAAGCTACACACGGAAAGACAGCGAAGAAGGATGTTAATATGAAATTGTTACCGACAAATCGGGAAACATTACTGCACGAACTTTATGATGCCACCAAGTCATGCAAGGTCAGGCGCGAAGTTATCTAAACGCTGAATAACATGCTTTCAAGAGGTCGCTAAAATATTCTCTTACCTTAAAAATTCCTGAAATAGAAACAAATCTTATGCTAATAATATATTATGCTAACAGATGGAATTCAATTAAAATACGATGTGTTTAACAATAATTATAATAAATTGAAAATATGAATGTCACAAGAAAAATCAGTACAAGTTACATTACATTCTATTTAATCAATTAATGTTTTAATTATAAAAATAATTAACCAAAACAAGTATTACGAAGGGGCCCGCTCTTGCAAAGAATACTAATTACAATTTATAAGACTATAAATTAATGTTACTTAAATAAGTATGAACAGTTAAATTTCCTTACGACAAAAATTCAGTTAATACAGTCAAAAACATAAGATCTCTCGATCTTCGACCATTTTTACCGGTCACTTCAATTAATTAACAAAAAGTAAACTTACGCACACCTTAACTTGCATGGATCGGTTTTACTACACAACAAAAGAAACCTTCCGTCTTAGGTAATTTATTTCATCTCAAATTTTCATTTTAATTGGAACTGCAGCATTAAATAATGAAGGAAAACGTGCTTTTACTGGTTCAAGTACTAAGACCGTCTAAACGGGAAGCCTTGATTTTCTAGCGCCTTATGAATATAATTTTACAAAATAGAACACTACACACAACTATGAAGCATCTTCTTACACAACGAACAGAAGTTTTGTTACTTTTTTACATTTTTAATAAACCAGCGTGTTTACTGCTCGACGATTTCTGCACAAATTCCTTTATATTCTACAACAAGGACGTTCAACAACCAAAAACAGAAACGGAAAAACTATTCACTTGCTACAGAACTCTTTAATCACAAAATTGCATTTCGAATAGACCAATGATTTGGCTACATTATAGCGGCCAAAGATCTCGCGTCCACAAATTTTGCATAGCAACAAGCTGGTGATGTAAACCTTAAAAATATTATCAGAAATAACTAATACTTACGTCATTTAAAACAACCAACTATGTAGATTTTTATATGGAATGTTCGAGGTAAAATAATTTAAATGCTTTATTTAAAATAATTCCTAACAAAGCTGAAATAAATAATTAACATAGGGTTTCATTATTATAAAGCGACAAAGATTTGATTTGTTATATTAAAATTATTTAAAATGCTTTTGGAATTAGCAGAATTAAAAATAAGATTTCCCATTATGAACTAAATGCCAAGAATTGATTTGTTTTAAATTAAGATTAGTAACCAATGACTGCCAAGGTTAACTGAATAATATAGAAATGACGTATTACAAGCATACGAGATGCGTTCAGAAAATTATTACAATTTACCTAACCATTTATTAATTAACTATAATGAACTTCATATACAGAGTGATGCAAACATAATAAGGCGTTTGACAATGGGAGAAAGAAATAGGACTTGTATGTGTTCAACTATTTGGTTATATAAGAATCGGTATTCTGCGGAAATAGAATTAACCCATCCGAAACTGCTATATCATACAGTAAATCACTCGGCCTATTACTTAACATGTGTAAATCTTTTAAACCCCATCAACTGTGACGCTAAATTCATTTATAAGCGTATAACAGGTAATCAGGATTTAGCGGCATTAAAACATTATTAAATAAGTAATTTTAAGAGAACCAGAACGACTAGCTCTAGTCGGCCGTGAAGTGGTTTAGTGATGGCAAAATGTGAGAGGCTTAATTGGCTAGTAAAAAAAATGTCGTCAGGATGCTTAATAATAAATGTCTTGAGCGCCACCTAGCCTTTAATTGTTTGAGAACCGAGGCAGATAATTAACAAACCGGGAAACTAATTAAATTATCTTCGAATAGCGATGTCGACACACTTATTATAAGTGTAAACAATTTATTGTTTACTAGAAATGTGTAAGTAAAATAAAATCTAAAGGTATATTGAATTCAACATATACAGTTTGAATAAGCTAATGACGTCAGAAATTTTTCTAGCGAGACCGCTTTCACATTCCCTAAAAATTGCAACTTAGTTATAAAATCAATGGAAAGTTGACAAATCTTTCTTAATAATTGGTGACAAGTTGCAATTTGTAAAGTTTACGTTGACAAGTTTCAATTACGATACGATAAAATCTAAATCTTCAATTTCCCATGTTAAGTGCGCACTGAATTTGATGAAATCTAACCTTACATGATACAGAAGTGACCAATATGACTTGAATAATCAATTTGATGAATTGCGACGTAGATTATGAAATATTTAACAGCATTCAATAATACTTACTGCGAAAAAAAACAGTAGAAATAATAGCTTGTTTAACATAATGACGCAGAGGGGCCGTGGACTTACTCTCTTTAACCATCAGAATTTAAAGCTTTAACGTATGAAGGCAAAAAGGGACAAAAAGAAAGATTTAAAGGACGAAAGTCCAGTGTATTTATATGTTGGATCTAAGGAACAACAGTATAGATAATAATAGACACACAACCACGAAGCTGTAAATTTAAAGCCAAGGTTAGATAAATTTAAAGAAACATTAAAAAGCTACGACTATTTCAACTACCCTTTGAAGCTAAACAATACAACCAAAGGCATAATAATAATTAAAATTTAACATTAATTCTGTAGTCAGTATGATACTAGAAAAAAGGAAATAAATAAATTAAAATTCAATGATTAAAGCTTATAGTAATAAAACATTAATTGAAATTAAAGTCAATTAAGTACGCTAATGGACAATAAATTAACGGAGATAAAAGGAATGTTGGAAGTTACAATAAACTTTAGGTGAAGGCAAAAGTATAATCTAGTAAAATTGTACGTTGAATTATAGAAAGTAACCACATATACCACATGTGTTAAACTGATAAAAATACACTTAAATTTTGACCTTGTACAAATTTACTCCTAAAAATATGAAATGATACTTTTAGTAATTATAGATAATTTATAAATTCACTAAAATCTCATGAGATCAAATTTAAGTTAGTAAACCATAAACTACTACTCATCCTGATGAGTGAAAAGCAATAATTTATATAAATAACACAAAAATAAAATACTAGACAAATAAATTCATATTATCCTAATAAATTTATGTTAATAAAATTCGAAATTTCTTATTATTTCCGAAGAAATGTAGGTAGACGGATCCATGTGTGGACTTTATCAACAAAAATGAATAATTTGAACATAAACTCACTAACCTCAGAACACCAAACCAGTAGAAAAACAATAGCAGTGTAGAATTCAATTGCAAACGGCATCAAGTGGTGCTATAGAAGAAGAAAAGAAGTTACCATCATGATAATTAGCGTTGTGCCAAAGGCAAAATACGTAAAACTTGTTGACTATTCAAATTTATAATTAAGTAATTAGAAGATTGTAGAAAAACTATCCACAAAAGAAAAATTGCGGCGATAACAAAAAGAAATCTTTATCAGAACGAAAACAATTCTTTTAGCAACGGTTTGTCAAGAACATAAAAGTACAAATCAACTTAAACGACCAGAATTATACGAAACGCCAATTAAAATACGCTTTTTCATTGAAGTGAAATCAAAGCCGCAATAGCGCACGTAAAGAATCGGCCAGATTTGAAGAGAGCAACGAGGAAGAAGAGACATCCATAAGCACTGACTAATAATTTAGTTAATAATTATAATTATTTTGGGTAAAGGGAGTTAAGTTCAGTTTTTAAGGGATATAGCAAACCTAGATTGTTTATATCAGAGTTTTATACTAAAATTGAGACTGTCAATATTGAGCCACTAATAAATATTATATCAGCAATGTCTCTAATTTGCATTGTTAAATCAAACACAAAAGTTATTAAAGCTCAGGTTTCGCCCTAGCACCAAATACCCATTTATAAAAATGAACAAATTGATAAATAGCTAGCCAATATTCTAACATACAATGTTCGAAAGTCTTAAATATAAAACGATTAAAAACTATTACCTAATCGAGCTAGATCTAACAAGAAGGAAACTGCGTATGCTCAAGGAGAGCGACAGCTTCTTTAGTGAAATATTTGGCTGTGGAACGATGTCAAGAAATATCCCAGAAGGAAAAGGTCGGACTTCTAGTTCTCAGGTTGCATAATGAAGATGACACTACACACTGAGCACAGTTCCTTCAAACAACTGAATAAAACAGATAAATACAATAATTAACCCATAAGCGTAGTAGGCTGTTTTGAGACTGACTTCTTTAATATCGAAATATGTTTTAAAAATGAACTATTTGTGCAGTGCCGATTGAAATTCAGAAGTGTATTAACAAGTTGTTTGTACCGAGAAATTAATTGAAAATTATTGGAATACGACACCGACCGGTCAAGGTCAAGTATGAATCCAGATGAGGTAAAAATTAAAATACATAAATAAGATCAAGAAGAAACCAGCAAAGCGACGCATCCGCGCGATAAAAATATCTACTCCTAATTACAAAGGAAAGTAGACCAAATGCGCGATGGTAAGAATACCCACTACAGAAGAAGCCTCTGAAAATGATAATCCTAAATTTTGGAAACCCTGAAGTCGTTGAAAAAATAAGGATCCAAACGTTGTAGGTCTGGAAGAATAATATTCAAACAGTAATTGAAGCGAAAATATCCAACGCAAGAACGCAGAATTTACCGCTACAAATTGGGAAGATAATACAAACGGCATTAAATCACAACGGTGTATCGATGCTGGTTCTCAAGGTGCTTACAGAATTCCAAACGATACTAAAAGTAGAAAATAAGGACCAGTGCCTGATATCGTTGAAGACTGCTCACGTAACAAGTTGCCTAGAATTTCATAAAACAGTCTTCTCTCAGAGTCTTACCTAAATTGCTAGAAAAAAACGGCCAATAGAAGGCTCGAAGTTTTCTGGGCGGATAAACAATTTCATGCAACCAACTGAGTTTTTGAGGGAAACTGGCAGTGCTACAGTGAGCAGCGAACCTATTGTATTGTTAGTGATATTAAAAACCTAATTATTTAATCACACATTCTTACAGGCTGTTAGATTTTGTTAGCGTTCCGCGCATAATAAACAAGATGTTCTTCTTTTAAATTTGCCGCCGTATGTTTTTAGAAACGGCATGGTTCGTAGAACAACGGGTAAAATAAATAAGAGAGTTTCCTGTCGGATAAAACACGAGAGACACGTTTTTCTACGCTCCGGGATGATTGAGAAAATGTAATCAAATTAAATTGACAGTTAAAGGGGATTTTTCACATCTGGTGGATTTCGACGATATATATAATCGGTACTAATTCGTCGCGAGACCTACCGCGCGTGACAGTTAATGCACCCGTAGTTTGTGTTTGAAAAAGAATCGGTCGTGTGCATGAATTCTTTGTTTGAAGTGTTCGGGTGTGTGTACTGCATGATGTAGTATGTCGGAATGCCAGGTCTGAGAGATTGAATAGATTATCTCTGGGGATTGACCTGCCTTTTTCCACCCCGATTGCAGCTTCCTTGGACATGTTACGTCCTTTTGCGGGTGCAGGAATCCATAACTAAATCACGATTGACGACTCTGGTCGAGGGTAATCGAGAAGCCCGGTAAAGTGACGAATAAGACTAAAGTACCCTTTTATAATATTGTTCTTTTGCTTCCTTAATGTTGGCCTGTGAAAGGCGCAAGCGAAATATCAACCTCTATGGACGAGAATTCAATTTAAGTTAACGTCCCGGCCGCCAACCCTTGTAGAGGGCAGCGTAAACCTCCTCGTTACAAGGGGAGCCCATTAATACATACCTTCTCTCCAGATCTTGGACGCATACCTACATTGACTGTACCTATTATATTTTAACCCTAATTTTAGTGTTTAGTAGATTGATTAGTTTTCCCTGTACCTCTTGAATCATGCCACATTCAAGAGACGGAGAAATTACCTGTAACCTTTTTGTATCCTGTTGTTTTTGTGTGTATGCTAAATAAGCCATGCCTTTAGTAATAGATATATCGTATTACTCAACTAGACTTTTATCTCTGAACTTAGACTAAGTTAATAGTTAATACTTTGTATTTCAGGGGATATGTGTTAATTAAGGTCCCTCCCTCTTTAGTCACAATCTTAATTTATAGTAATATTTGGGGTCCTAGTAAGAGGCAACCCCGGGACAAACTAGCTAGAGGCCACGGAACCGTTTGTCTCGGTTCCGAGGAACAGTTCCATCTTTTGAGCGGCTCATCTGGAGCAGTGGCGCCGCCCCCCTATATTTCGAGTCCTTGTACGCGTTTACAGCGTTTTCCCTTAGAGCGCGAACGGTGCTGGTGCAATTTAACAGGGAATCTCCCTCCTTCGGGAAGCTAGCGGGACATCAGTACCATTGTTGGGCGTAACGCCTAAAGCGCAAGTTATAAGCCTTGCTACATGTGAGGAAAAATGCAGTAATATATGAAAGAAAATATATGTCTACGATGCCCCATTAAAAATCCCAACTTCAGTAACGAAGATCATGTGGCATTAACACATCAAGTAGGCCATAAGAAGTTCCTCCCGACTTTATTTGACATTCTTGTTCACGACATATCTAAGTTGCAGACTTTCATATCTACTTCAGAAACCGCCATCGCGGTCGCTGACAAGAATATTGTAGCTGCAAAAATATGCGAAATTTCCCTACATCGATAATTGGCGCAATACCATTAAGATTTCGGCTAAAGTACAAAAAGCAGCAAGATCATCATGGGCTTGAAAATCTCACACAGTAGGAAGAACTTCCAGAAAGATTCAATGTTACTTCCGTGCTTGACCACGAAAAGAAGGTATTCACTAAGCGCTCCCTATTAGTCATTAAAATGATTACCGAACTTAAAAAACTCCTTTAGCTGACCAGCGCCGTCCCATGCTCCTTAAGGAAATTAGACTTATGGAAAGATTTCAATGTACGTGACACTTTGGAGAGAACCGCGACAAGGGAAAACATAATTAGAGCGGCATCCGTATAAAGTGATGTGTAGATTTCCTAATGATACAATACAAAGCCAAGCCGTAAGGAACTTGCAAGCTTGGAAGTTTCATCGCCTCTCAAGTGTCGATCAAGTTTGCTTTTATACCAGAGAGATTAAATTAAAGCTTCATATTGCGGGACTAGAATGACAGTTTAATTTCAATGAAATCAAATAATTTTTTCTACTTTGGATTAAAGTGTAATAGCCGAAACGTTATGATGATTGTTATCATCAAAACTGTAATGTTATCATTAAGTTTGTTTTGTGCCTGAGACTGTGGGGAGCACACATTGAGCATTCAATTAGTGCGGTCGAATTTGTTGTTTACTCTTGTATTCTTAGGCCTTTCTGCTTGCAGCGGTTGTAGTATCTTTCTTGCAAATTGAGTTTGTGCTAGACAATGCCTGCGGGTGTTAGACAGTATAAATCAGTTTCAAAGACTGCGCGATGGATCATCACCGTTGAGTTGCTAACGACGGGGATAATTGGCACAACCCGAAGCTCTTTAGCGTTGTAACGGCACCAGAAAGTAAACTAAGTTTTGACGCTGAAGTTTCCGCGGAGATGGAGTACTCCTCCGAGGAAGAGGCAGCAACGCTGTTCGCGAAGTGCATGAAGTCAAGAGGACTAGCTACTCCAGCGACTTCAAAGACGCAGAAACAGGCGAAAAAGATTGTCGAAACGCCTGCAAAAGCAATAAAGGCCTCAAACACCTTCGAGGTTTTAACCTATTCTGTTGCACCCATGCAAGGCACACAAACGGTTGGAAAAAGTGTAACACCATTAAGGAGAAGTGGTCTGAAAACACTGTTATGCTTCAAGTCAGGGGCATCAAACGTCACCTTGGGGATAAATATTGACCTCACCACGCCGAACAATCGTTGAAAGATGAAGAATGTCTACGAAAAGAACAATTCCGTTTCACATGTTCAGTTACCCACAAAAAAGGATTCTAAGGGTCATTATAAAAGGGCTACCGCAGTTGTTTAATGACGAAGAGTTCCTAGCCGACGTCAAGCACTAGGGGCGTCGGATGCGGTGGGCTCCAACACAATTCCAATGCCGCTAAATTAGGCAGAATTAATAAACAATGACGAAGGAAAGAAAATTTTCCATACAAATACCGTGCTGCACCTGAAGGTGGCATAGAAGTGCCGCACAGGAAAAGAGGCAGAATACAGTGTCATCGGTGCCAGTAATTCGGGCACACGCAGAGCCCGTGTGCGTGAAATGCGGGAACGGCCATCTCTCGCGCGAGTGCAAGAACCCGAAAACATCTCCAGAAAAGTGTGCATATTGCGCCGGGGCCCACACGGCCAGTTATATAGGGTGCCCAAGGCACCCCAAGTCACAGAAAACTGCAAACAACACTAGAAGACGCGTTTCCTACGCGGATGCAGCGAAAGTCCCGCCTTCAGGTTGAAAATTAAGTGGAAACATGTAGCGGGATGTTAACAAGAGGGAGGAGCCGCCTTCCTTAACTTGGACATAAGGGTAGTCACCTACGTCCATAGCATAGTCGTTGACGCTACGTGATTAGCAGCATCATCGAACTTAGAAGTTCCCAACTGGGGGTGGGAACTTTCCATCACAAAATTTTTCATATTCAGGTCCAAATCATTAAGGAGGAAGGTGGCAAAGGATCATAAACAACCTGGTTCACCGCTGCTTATGAAGTTCATCGTTTTGAGACGATGCGCAAATTCCCTTGGTCCTGTGGGGTTCAACTACCATGGTCATTTCACTGATCTCAAAGATTTCAACCACCAATAAGGCGTTAACATACGCGGGATCTAGAGTTTTTATTTCTTTGTTCGAGAAGGTGGTTTTTAAATTTTCTCCGCTGGAAAATTTATTAACCTCAATCGGGTTTGAACCCGCGTCCCTCGGGCGTAGAGACAAGCATGCTAACCACTACACCAATCGAGGTCGGTATCATGTTAATATTAAAATATAGAATAAAACAACATAGAAGTTGAGATGATGTTAAATTTAAAACTTAATCTTACTGGTATAAACATTTATACACCGCTGGATAAAATTTCGTTCGCTTGCTCGGGAATAAGCTTTCAGTATCGGAAAAAGTATGTCAGTTTACCCCCTATTTACAGCCGTCTTATTTCAACTGCAAATTCGAATATAAAATTAAATTAATTTAAAAGTGCGTAGTCTTTAACGAAATTTTTGTAAAATATTTTAATTCAAAACAACGACCAAAGTAGTTTAACCTTAGTTGTATACGAATGGCATTCAGGGAACGAATGCGCTTTGCAATCTGTAATCGAAATATTGATGTTTATTTTGGCAGAAAGGGACATTTAGACGCACAGTTTTAAGCAAAGCGTTATTATATACGAACCTTTTCGTCAATGTTATAAATAAGGCACTAGCCTCGGCATCTTGCATGGTGCCTAAATATATTAGGCCCGTCTCTTGATACTGTTTGCTTCGCGGTCTAATTTGGCAGCAAGAGCAAAGTGCTCTAATTACGTTTCGCTTATTGCGTAACTGGTTTATTGTACTGCAAAGCAAACAAATTTTAGGACTGTTGTTATTTAACACAGACCCAAGGATTTAAATTACCCTTATTTTTCTTTACAATTTATTACTATAAAGGTTCGTCTACCTGCGTGTAGAGAATGCAAATTTTTTAATTTTAATTTATTTATAATATTTTTATTTTGTGAGTCCTTCCACTGCGACAAGTTATTTTACCAATAATTAACAAAGAATCTTCTACAAAA
>JAHWXV010491430.1:0-17862 GCA_024586415.1 Phrixothrix hirtus | reverse complement strand
ACGTGGCCAGGGCTTCGCCCCTTCTCCAACTTGGCGGCCATCTTGGGCCCCATGCTCCGGCGGCCATCTTGTGAGCTAGAACCCCCCTTACATATCTACTCACGCAAGTGACATGACCCCGTTCGCACCTTTAAAGATCCTGAACTTGTTCAATAAGACTACATAAGTAACAGGCGAACATCAAAGTTCAGCTGGACGAGTGAGCTTTCATGCGAGGACTACAAAGCGACGTTGCGCGTCTATTAAAATTAACTTTACGCCGCGATGCATCCTTTAACTCGGAAAGTTCTTAATCTTAACAAACCGGAATTGTATTTATTTATACTTATTGATCATTTAGTCTTGTAAATATGTATAAATCATCCGTAAACATTGATTTGAGTTATAATCTTTATTACCGTGAATAAAATTTCTTTTGAAGGCTTTATGGATCTCGTTATTCCTCCGAATATAAGTATTAAACACGCGGTCATTAAAGGATCGTTTCGTACAAGAAGTCGCAACCTCTTTCGAAGGCCTATCCTTTTATTATCTATCTTTCTCAAATTTAGGATAGCCAATTGCGAACTACTATTAGGGAAAACCTGCTGCCAGATCAAATTGGTTCGGCTCGAACCGATGAGCGAGCCCGGCTACTAAAATACAAATAATTTTTCTCGGTCCCATGACTCAAAGATCCCGCTTTGAACCGTTACAAAATTTATTGTATTTCTTAGAAATTTAATGTCCTTTGGTATAGTTAAGACTGTTTCTCAGGAAATTTTCTGGAGTAACCGGAAGTACTCTTACCATTAACTATGATTAAACTAGCTATGAAACTAAAAATCGTAGATAAATGAAAATTTATATTTGAGGTCCAAACTGGCTTCGTATGTTAAATCAAGACTTTTGTTAAATTCAAATAACCGGAAGTACAACTTTATTTCCGTTATTTTTAGATATTTTCCAAATTTTTCGTTTTTTGCGATTTCCTCGAAATGGGCTTCAACGATTTTTTTAAAACTTATTGAGTTTCTTGGATATTTAATGGCCTTTCATACAGTTTAAGCTATTTCTCAGAAAATTTTCCGTAAATTGAGTAACTCGAAGTACCTTCACCATTAACCCAAAATAAAACAACTATGAAACTAAAAGTTCTAGCTGAATGAAAATTTATATTTATAGTCATAACTACATTGCTATTCCAAATCAAGAATTTGATTAAAATCGAATAACCGGAAGTTTCACTTTATTTCTGTGATTTTTAGATATTTTCCGAATTTTCGTTTTCGTGAATTTTTTGAAATCGGATGTAACGATTTTTTCAAAACTTAGTACATTTATTAGCCACTTCTTTCTATTTTATATGAATCTAGCTGTATCTCTAATAAATTTTTGAAAATCGAGTAACCGGAAGTACTTAGCGTATTAATTGTGAACAACACATTTCAAAAACTAAGTATGGTAAATGAATGAAATTGTATATCTAAGTTTTTTGTCCTCTGAACATGAGACGTCAAGAATTTAGGTAAAATCGAGTGACCGGAAGTGCCACTTCGTTCTTGTGATTTTTAAGTTTTTTTGAAATTCTCTCGAAAACAGCTATAACTCCTATTTCTAAATGTGCTACGGCTATTATGTATTTAATGCTCCTTTACGCGAACTTAACAGTTTTTCTGAAAAAATGCGCTGAAGTAAGTTTTCAGAGAAAATTTCCGAAGTTAAGTAACCCTTTGCCTGTCCAGTAACGTGATTGGGTGACCCCTACAATTATCGTTGCCAAAATAAACGTAGAAAATAATCTAATCGTTTTTTGATACTATTAGCATATCTATGTGCGTAAGAGAAGGTCGTGTGTTATCTCACAGCAGATTTTTTTAAATTATCTTTATACTGCGTCCATTTACTTTGGACAGCCCAATTACTTTTCAGGCACGGTAACATAAGTTTAACACAACAAGCACCGTATTTTATTAAAAATTTTATTTTTGCTAACGTAATACTAAAGGTTGCAAATTCCCATCGAGAAACTATAGTTATTACAGCATCCGAAGGTTTGAACTATATATATGCGTAACAATATAGTATGCTCGCAAAATTGAAATTGAATAAAAGAGGTCTATAATATGGCAGTCTAAATCTATTGCACATTAAATCGAGTATCCTGGATATAAGCGGTATTACGTTAACAGTAAATTCATCTTAATAAGTATAGCAAACAACACACATTATATTTGAAATTGTAGACTTTTTTAGATGCGTGGAGTTAAAGTTTAGAATCCGAACTTGCATGTTAATCTTATTGACCGAGTTGTTTATTATACTATTCGACTACTGTAACGACCGATTGGTTTATGACATAAATTACAGCGTTAATGACGCATGAGGTTACTAATAGTGCTCGGCGTTATTTGAAACAAATGTGAGCCTTAAACTGGATTTGCAAGTTTTATGTCTATTTATTAATACTATTATATCGAAATTGATGTAAGATTCTTTTGTTCAAAATGTCAGTTTCAAATGTGATACATTATACAAGACTCGAATTAGTAGAAAACATTAATTCTAATGTTTACATTTATATCATAAGGAAAGGCAGAAAACGATTATACGAAAATTCTTGAAAGTTACCTTCACAAATACCTATATTTTAATAACTGTTACCTATCAACGTTCGAACAAGCTTCCTTTTGTACAATTTAGTACTTGTTCGTGGAAATGTTTTAGTTCCAATCAATATTTCAAGTAATTTACATAGTCATGATATAATAACATCAGATTTACCTAACATAACATTTTGCTATAAATTCTTATGTTTATAATTACAGGAAGAGAAACAAATTTGACATACAATTTTAAAAAGAACATATTTTAGGTTATTAATTAAAACTTCCCCAATTATTCTTTTTTATGATACGTATTATTTAGAGACTGACTTATGTTTTGATATACGATGATGAATAGATCATTTTCAAAGTAAAATTGACTAAAAATGGTAATACCTTGAGTTAGGATACTCGGTGTTAAGATTTGGAAAAATTATGTTTTTGTTAGGCCTAAAAATGTTGAACCACAATTTATATTCTATCTATTAATCGATATTTCGGGCATAGATTTTGTCCTTGTTCAGCATAAGACTACAATTTAATTCATCAATGTGTTTGTTGCTCATTGTCCAACAAAAAAATTAATTAACCAAATTTGCAGTCTAACCCTGAAGAAAGACAAAATCAATGTCCGAAAGTTCGGAGTAGGGGGGATTCCAGGTGATGTACACCAGCACCGCCCGCGCTCTATAGGAAGTCGCTGGAAACGCGTCGAGATATAGGAGGGCGCCACTGCTCCTGATAGGCGGCTCAAAGTATGGGACTGCTCTCGGAACGGGTGTAAAAAGTTTCCTGGCCTCTTGTGAATTTGTGCCCCGGGGTTGCCTTTATTAGCCCCAAATGTTAGTATCAATTTAGATCGTGTTCTAAAAGGGAGCCTTAATTAGTACATATCCCCTAAAACGCAATCTATTATCAATTAACTTACTCTACGTTCAAAAATAAAAGTCTAGTTGAATGACATGCCATATCTATTGATAAAGAAAATAGATTATTTAGCATACATATAAAACAATAGGTTACAAAAAAGTTTTACAGATAACTTCACCGTCTCTTGAATTTGGCCTAATTCAGGAGATACGGGAAGGACTACTAAAACTACTAAACACTAAAATTAGGGTTAATATAGATTTAGATACAGTCAACGCAAGTATGCGTCCACGATCGATGCAGAAGGTATGTAGTAATGATCTCCCTTCGCACGGGAAGGTTTAAGCTGCCATTCAAAAGGGGCTGGCCGCTGAAACGTGGCTTACATTTACATCTCGCCAATATGCGGTGGCATTTTGCTTACGCCTTTTGCAGGCCAACAATAAGAAGGTAAGAAAACAATATAAAAGTTTTTATTTGTTAAATTATCAGGTTGTTTGATTTCCAAACACCAAAATCGTCCGTCGTAATTGATTATGGATTTCTGCGGCCTCAGAAGAACATCAAACGTCCAAAAAAGCAGCAACCGGTGTGAAAAAAGGCAGGTCAATCCCCAGAGATGCGCTATTCCATCTCTTAGGTCTGATCTTCCGCCATACTACATTATGCGATCCTTAGACACACCCGAACGCTTCAAACAAAGAATCACATGCACGTGACCGATTTTTTACACAGGTATGCGACGAATTTGTACCAATTGTAAATGTAGCCGAAATTCACTAGACGTGAATAATTACATTTAATTATCAAGTTCCAAATCGTCACGGAGCGTACCATAATCGCGTCTCTCGTGTTTTTATCTGACAGGAAAATTATTTATTTATTTCTTGTTGTCCTGTCAACCACGTCGTTTCCGAAAACAGACGCAGGCAAATTAAAAAGAAGATTTTGTTCACTAGGCACAGAACGCCAACAAAATCGGACAATCTATTTTATTAAGTGTTTCTTTTTCAAGTTGGTAGTAGTGTCAGTGGGATGTACGACTAATACAAAGAGGAATTCGGAAAATTTGCCTTTTTTGTTGGACCTTCTAACAGTCAGAAATATTTGAAAACAGAATATTTTATTTAATTATAACTGTGTACGTGGTGTAATCAAAAAGAAGCGAGAATTTTTGAATTGCGCTCATAGTAATGTATCGATTTGGTTAAATGTTTCTTTTTAAAGTTGGTAGTACTGGCAATAAGGTATGCACCATGTTTCAGATCGATACAATCTTCAGCTTGTTTTTGATGAGCCGTGAAATAAGTCGTGTTTGAGAGCGTCTACTTCTGCGCCTGACGACACGCGACACGTTGGCGCAAAGAATTTGCTTCAAATTTTGTGTAAATAATAAAATTGAGCGCAGAGAATCATTCAAAGTGTTACAAAGAGCCTTTGCTGGTGACACTATGCCACATGAACGTACTTACAAATGGTATATACGCTTTAGATAATGTCGTGAATACATCAACAATGACGCTTAGTCTAGGCATCCTAGCACCTCATGTAACAACCAACAGGTTAAAAGAGTAAAAGAGAGTGTGCTTGCTAATTAAAGAATATCGTACGGCTTATCTCAAATAATTTTCACAGACGTTTTGGATATGAAACGAGTGGGAGCTAAATTCATTCCGAAACTTCTGAATTTCCAACAAAAGCAGCATCACGTAGAAATCGCCGAAATATTATTGCTGACGTTGCTAATTACCTAGAATTACTCCAACGCGTTATAAGTGGTGTCAAAACAGAGGAGTAAGTCTATAATGTAAAAATAAAGGTTTAATCATCACAATGAAAGGCCCATATTACTGTTTTCATTAATTACAATGGAGTTGTGCACTTTAAATTTTTACCAACAAGCCGCCTAGTTAAGGTATCTAGGGACTGGGATTAGGCAACCCAAAATAAAATGCTCAAATAATAGTTTTTAATAGTGTAACGTAAAACTTTGGTGCATCCAATCCTGCTCTTTGACGTACAAAGCCTGCGTATAATGCCTCGAGTTGCTTTCAGTCGAAGAGTGGGTCCGGATTTGTAGATTAGGAAGCAGGCTCCTTCAGGCTCGTTGTGTCAAGTTATGTAGAATCAGTTGTATAAATCTAATGAAAGTTATTTTGGGGATGTTGGAATATACAATTTATAGAAATGGGTTTTTTGAAAAGGATTGGTTTAGATTTTAAGAGGTTGTGCACTTTTATCTGTAACCTAGGTTGTACACTTTACTTGATCGTAAACAGCATCTCAGTTTTCATCATGAATACTTTCAAAAATGAATTTTAATTATGAAAACTACTGAATTTGCTTTTAAACATTAATTCTCATCATATCATTTTAATTAAACACTTTACTATGTATTTAGTGCTCTATGCTAACTTTTGTATGCATGCAAGTTTAATTATTACCTTGCAGAAGCTTTATTATTAAGTTTTATTAATAACTAATGCAGTTCAGTTTTAAATGAAACTTATTTTCTAACCAGTTGTATTTATATTTTAAAATGTATGTTATAAATTCTGTACAGATATTAATCTATACCTATTTACATTTATTAGCATTATAATTAAAGATTATTTGTAGTAAATTATTTTGTACAATGACTATTTCAAAATTAATTTTAGTTTGGTTAACAACCTTTACAGAAACAAATGTGTACTGTATCCCTTTATTTTATATCACGACAAAGGTCGTATGAATGTATTAATTTCAATTTGAACAAAAATCAATGACATCGGTGCATTGGTTTGTTTCTTAAAGATGGCTGAACCTACACGTAGTTACGCGGTAACGGTTTTACTTTGCTTTACCGTTATGTTAATTTGTGTTAATATCGACAGTGCTAATTATTCGACTATTAACGTTTTGAGGACTATTGGTACGTGTTGTGGGTAACCGACATCTTCAAAAAAGATATCGAACGGAATACTGACTAAGATGGATAACGGTGTTAATCCTCCAGTCGTAAAAGGCTTAGTGGACCAGGCGTTTTTCAGCGTAGAGGGATGTTAATTTCAGGTAAGGACGACGCTAATAACCAAATTTGGTTAAATATTTATTAATGTTTATTATTTGATTGCAAATGGTATATCATAAATACGTGCTGTGTCAGCTGTTCAAAAAATTGATTAAATTTTGTCAAATTCTCGTGATATGATTCTCAGTTAATGAATTTAAATTAAATAAATTAGTTTACGCCTTTTGAATAAATTTTATTAGCTGGGATCCTGGTTTTAATATGCGTTGTCATTAACACCCTATGGAATAACGTATACTAAACAGTTTTTGTAATAATTAATTCAAAATATAAATTACATATTACGTCTCAGTCGAATATTCCGCAAAATCAGGTTTGTGTTTGAAGAGCGTTTCTCAAAAGCTTTGTTCAAAACCTAATCCGTTCGAAGCAGAAGAATAGACTACCTTGTATATTTACGATTTTCCAAAGCAAGCATATTTTAACTTTATGTACACTTTGCCCGTAATTCGAAAAATAAACATAAGCAGCACAGTATAATGGTTGATTTGTCAAATTAATTATGTAAAGGAGTGTTAATAATTACCCAGGATATCTTTAAACAATTAATTGTCTTACAAAACTTAAAACTAATTACGCATTTATCTGAAAATAAATCATGCATTAAATTATATGCACGGATAGATAGACAGACGGTGGATTTGAAACTGTTCTTAAAGATATGTATTCAATTAACGTTATGCGGTCTGTCTTTTCCACGATATGGAATACCGAGGTATATACTCTTGCTTCCGTCGATATAGGTCTTTGGCTGGATTTTGTGTGGCTACGGTTGAAGCTTCCCTCGAGGGAATTTGTCAGTTTGGTTTACGGTTCTTGTTGTCCGCCCAAAGTTGCTAAAATTTCCGGCAGGCAAATTATAAGTTGGCATATCCCCTCGTTGAGGTTTGTGGCATTTTGTAAAGTTTCTAGTAGCAGAGTGCCCGAGGTTACAAGTTGTTCCAGGCTAAACGTATATTTCTGGTCTTTTGTTGCTTTATGTACTTCTGTCGTGCTTTCGACTTCTTGTGCCTGGCTTGCCGCCTGGGCGTATATGATGTTTTCTCTCATTTCAGAGCGTTTTGCCTCCAGCTGTTCTCGCCTTTGTTTGAGATAACGAAGGTAGCCTTTATAGTTTGCAGTATGGTCGCCTACACAGTTTGCGCATCTGGGAGGCGACTCTCTGTCCTTTTCACAAGTTGCGGTTTGATGGTTGCTACCGCATTTCACGCAGCGCGAAATTGCGCGGCAACATCTTTGGGTGTATCCCCAGCTCTAATAGCGGTGGCATTGCACGGTGCCCCGCTTTCCTTGTCTAGGTGCTTCGATTTTTATTGATAATGAGAATAAGTTAGTTAACCTATATATTTCCCGACCTCGTTTCGGGAAAGCTCTAAGTAGTTAAGAGACATGGGAATTTTCTCCCTGCCTTTTTTTATCCTACGAGATGAGAGTACCGGGATGTTTAACCTTCTGGATTCCTCTTCGATGTCGTTGTCCGAGATTTCTTCTGGGAGGCCTCTTAGTACCACCCTGAGGGATCTGTTTTCCGGCAATAAGAATGTATGATACGGCAGTTGCCGTTCGTCAAATATTTTGGTAATACCTCTGTAGGAGGCTTCGTCTGCTGCCTGAGTATTGATACCCAGGGCGGTAGTTTTCGCTGAGTTGATTTGCAGGCCTTTTTTACGTAGTTTTTGCGCCAGTTTGGCCCAGTTATCTTTACTGCGCGATATTATTGGCGGTGGTCATTTTTGTGGTCGTCTCACGGGTATTTGCTTCCTAGATTCTTCGGTGTCGGCAGTGCCTGATATTTGTTTTGTAGCTGGATTTTTTGGGCTGGGCCTGCATTCCCCTTGTTGTCTGACGGTGTCTTCCTCTTCTTCGGCTTCTTTACCTTCGTCAAGCCTTCTTCGTCTTGCATGTCATTTACCACAATGTTGGTATCGGAGTCGGTGTAGTTTTATGCGGCTTTTAATAATTTGGCCGTGTCACTTCTTGCTAATTGACTGCACGCACTAGTAGATGCGTTTTCTTCTAGTAAATTTGTATTGACACTCGCGATCGTACTTGACACGGCTGACTCCTGTGGCATGATTGTGCACTTGGTTGATTGTGCTTTAATAACGGTTTCCCTCATGTATGAAGGTTTTTAACTGCACCGGCACTTTGCGCTTTCATTTGAGCATTATAGAATTCCTTAGTGGCTTCTATAATTACTCTTTCGAAACTCATTGTGGAATTTTTAAGTTGGTTAATTGTAGCAATTATACTTTCTGGGAAGTTTCTTGAGATTTCTTCTGCCCCACGCTGATTTCCATCCCGTACAGCGGCCACTGCTTGGTGTAGAACACTTTTGATTCTATCGTACATTTCTGATAGTTAATTAACACTTGAATTTAATTTTCACAAATTTACTGTACTTGTACTATACCCGACCCACCATTGCATATGTAAAAGGGGCCTAAGGTAGAGTACAATTCGAATTTTACGAGCAGCTGACACACACGTGCGGACACTGTGGATGCTAGCGCGCCACTCTTCAACGTTATGAGGGAAATCGCTAATTATTCATTCGAAATTTCCATTTAGTTGACAACACATATACGCCAAAAGGCGACAAACATAATCTATTTCTGGCAGAAAAACAAAATTATCCAGGCCATGAGTTGTTCTTGAACTTTAACGTTTGTTCACAAATATCAAATATTAGGTTATTAGCTGTCTATCTATAAATGAAGAAATACATTAACCTTATATTAATTACAGACAGTAACAAAAACTTAATTCAGGGCGTTTTACGTCATTAACTAATCTAACAAAATGAAATATAAATACATATAGGGTGCTATTATGAAATATTACATAAATCACTAGCACAAATAAATTACATTAACGTATCACTAAATTTCAAGAAACAAAGTAACTTTTACATTGAAGCAAACAAATTATAATTAAAACAGTAAAGGTATTTTGTACTTAATTTCAGGTACACATTACAATAGTTGCAGTTACATTTTTTTAAAGAACGATCGAGGGGCCAGTGAAATAGTATTAATTCCTAAATAATAGCTTTATACATATTTTTTAATTAATTACGGGAGTATAATATTGAAAAGACGCTAATTTACGATTTTTTTCAATATTGCGCTTCCGTAATTAATTAAAATCTGTGAATAAAGGTATTGGTAATTAGCTTATAATATTCCACTGGTCCCTACGTATGATTTTTTAAAAATTATAGCTACCAAATACTAATAATATTTAAATATAGCATTTTGGGTTGCTTAATCCCTGTCCTTAGGAGCCTTGGTAAATATTTTTACCTACAAGTTATGCGTAATTCACGTGAGTTTATTAGAAGAAAATGACCCGAACTGTGGAAAGAAAACTCATGGATTTTACACCATGATAATGCACAGGCACTCGCCCATTACTTATCACGCACTTCTTGGCGAAACACTATGCTACTGTGATGTCACAACCTCCAGATTCTCTAGACATGGTTACTTGTGTATTTTTTGTATTCCCTAAATCCAAGAGGATCCTTAAAGGACAACGTTTTTCAACGATAGAAGAAATAAAGGAAAAATCGCTGACTGAGCTGAAAGCAGTACCTGAAGAGGTGTTTCAGGAGTGATTTGTAAGCTGGAAACAATGTTGGAAGGAGTGTGTTATATGCCAGGGGGACTCATTTGAAAAGAACAGTATAAAAATTGATGAATAAGTTAATACTTTTTGAAGAAACCTACAATTATCGCTTCTTTTCGGTCACACGTGTACGAACACGTGTGTTAATTAATGGCATTATTTCCCTGATGCTCTGCATAGGGCATGCTGATGGTGCCAAGTTTATGTGATATAGAATATCTATTTTTCGATTTTGCTATTTTAGTTAAATAGTTGTCAAATTTGAATCTTTAAGATAGCCCAACCTCCTCCGAAACTTCTCTTAAAGTATGTGTGTTTTGGAAATAAATCACAATATTTTGGAATTCTATATTTTAGAAACCTTGACTGTGTTTTACAAACACAAAGCAACAGTTGAATTCGAGGGCCATGCTGCTATAATCGCGATTCTTGCACTCTAGTGGGCGTATCGCGCTCTAACCACCGCCGTTCAAATGAGCGAACCTTACTGGGATAATATGTAAACAAGTCTATCACACGTGATATAACTCGATAGGCGTGACTCTAGAGCGGTGGCTTACTACGATTGTAAAAAGGGTTTTAAACAAGAGAAATACCTAGCAACTTTACAAGTGACATTTGGAGACTCTTTGTCTTCACGGACCACAATGTTCAATTAAAAGATGACCCAAGATCTAGCGGACCGCAAGCAGAAGTTACCCCAGAAAACAACAGTGAGTAAAAATTTGTTGTGTAAAAAGATCGACGAATAATGTATTGTGAAATACAAACAAGGTTAGCCATTAGATCGGAATCTGATTACTTTGCTCTTATTAAGCGCTGTCCATGTTGGCTACCACATTTTTTTACGGAAGCTTGAAAGGAGGCGAGGGTGGATTGGTGCAAATTTGCAGACGAACTCGCTAAAATTGTTTTTGGCATTCTTACAGATGACGAATCGTAGATATATCACTATGACCCTGAATCCAAACAACGGTCAATTGTGCGGTGTTTTGAAAACGAAGAACCACCCCCAAAGCTCCGCAGAACTTGAAGTGACGGCAAGAAAATGTCTGCTTCTTTCTTTTCAAAAAGCGACCATGCCAAAGCTATTGCGCCAGAGGGCTTCAAAGCAGTTACTAACGAATGATATGTTACTGGTTGTAGCCCTCAAGTACTTGGTGCGTGAACTGAGAGGTGACCAAACACTGGCTTGCGAGGTTAGTTATGGAATTACGATAGCACGTGCCCCACACTGCGTTGCAACTAAGGCACTAAGTTTGCGCCGCTTCAAAAGTTAAAATTTTGTCACTTCCCACCTATTCACCAAACTTGGCCCCTTGCGGTTTTTTCTTATTAGCTCATATTAGGAAACAGTTGCGTGTGACTCGGTTTTCCTCAGATAAAGAAGCGATTGCAGCGTATGAGGATGAGATAATGCAGATACCTAAACATGAATGGTCTCAAACTTTTCATGTGATTTATCCGATAAGGGGAGTTACTTCGAAAAATTAAAGTAAAAAATTATGTATGACAAGCTACCAGTTTCCGAGCATACCGATAATTATAACATTATCCTCGGGATGCCATTTTCCCAAAAATGATTTTAAACGACTATATGATGTTAGTTTGCGAAGATTGAGAAAAATACTACCTTCATTTTTGGGGTAAGACAATTTTATTCAGGAAACTCACAAGCTATTATTACGCTTACAAACTTAAGGGAAGAATTAACGAAATACTCTGTGTCCAAAAAGCAAGACCAATTTTCAATTTAAATCGCGCGGGTAAATCGATCATCATAAATATTTTTTTTCTAAGTTGGCAGCATTATAACAGACATCTGTGACAAACTTCATATCAAAACATGCATTACTGTTTGTTTTATGTTTGGTTCTGTACGACGCTAAAACTGCATTCGGCGATTGTTAGAATGTCTAATTGTATTGAGCAAATGAGTTGCATTAAATTTTGTTTGCAGAATGAAATTTCGAATCCAAAAACGTACAGGATACTGTAGAAAGCCTTTGGGGGCTATGTTTTGTCGAAAAGGAATGTTTAAAAGTGGTATAAACAAGCTGAAGGGGTCGTGAAAGTGTTAAAGACGAATAGCGTTCCGGACGACCATCAACCTCTACCGATTAACAACACATCAAGAAAATCGAAGAACTTGTACTTGATAATCATCGAATGACTATTAGACACCTTGTTGATCCTGCTGGTATTTCGAAAAGATCTGTCAATACCATTTTGAAAGATATTTTAGGCCTGAAACGTGTATAATCTCGACTAGTGCCAAAACATCTCAATTTCTTCAAAAAAGAGCGTCGCATTAAGATCTGTGAAGAGATACTTTCTCACTATCAATCGGTCATGAAACGGATTATAACTAGAGATTAGACTTGGATCTATGCTTACTATCCAGAAACCACCCACTAATCTAGGGAATATCATGCAAAAGGTGAAGCCAAACCGAAAAGATCGCGCCAAAGTCGATCGAATATCAAGATCATGTTGACAGTTGTCATAGATTATCGTTGTGTTGTCCATTCAAAATTCTATCCACCCGACCAAACCGTCAACAAAGAAAATTATTTGAGTGTCATGCGTCGTTTACGTGAAATTATTCACAAGAGGATGCCAGAATTGTGGGCAGATGATTCTTGAGTTTTGCACCACAATAATGCACCTTATCACACTGCACTCGTGACTTTATGGCGTTCTTAAATGGGTCCTACGCCCTGAGGTTATTAAAATTGGTAATTCCCCTGAATAAATTGACTTGCTACGACCACCACAGTGAAGAATGGGGTATGTTCTACAATTGCGTTGAATTTAATGATAAAAATTCAGGGACTTTATGTAGATGTTCAAAACTTGATAAATAATCGTAAATAAGGGTGAGATAGTCGTAGATAAGGGCGCCACTTTGTCTTTAACGATAAATAACGGAAAAATTAATATATAGAGATGCTGTTATCATAGAGACCGGAAAACAAAGGAACAAATCTTCAATTCTTTATATCTAGGATTACGTTAATGTGTACTTACAGTAACTTAGCTCTTTCTATGCACGTCGCTGGGTTTCATCCTTGATCATGTAGAATGATGATGGGTTACCTAAACTAATTAATTGCTAAATTGTTAACTAATTCCTGAAAGAAAGTATAGGTCATCACGATAGGTCTACATATAATCAAATAAGATCTGTACTTAAAAATTGAATATAATGAAAATCAAAGAGAAGGACGTGCAGTTAATTTTTACAAGTCTTTCCCACTTGTAAGTAACGGGAACAATGATTTTCTATTTCTATGTCAAGGGGGTCTTGTGTTAGCAAGAATTAAACTAATTTAGAGTGAACAAAAGAAGTTGGCCTCTATGATCTTAAATATTATAAACAATTAAGAATTCATAAACTTTAGTCTTTTATTTATAGTCTTAACAAACTCGGCTTGAAGTTCTACGTGATCGGATGATTTGCGCCAGACGGAATAACTAAGCGAGGGGGGTGGAGATGGGTGGAAGTTATATAACGGATATACCACTTACTTGATGATCTGAAAATTGCGGAATTGCCGGAGGAATAGGAGGTTACTGGCGACGGTCTCGGATATTCTCTATATCGTATGTACAATACAACCCTGTCGGATTCAACCCCTTGGGTTCCAAATTGACAGGGAGTTGGAATCGACTCTCTTCTAGAAGTTCGCCTTAGGCGGAAATAGATCAAGCTGATAATAACTTAAGTCGACAAACGGGTAACTTTTCAACTATACTCTTCGGATATGGCCAAGACGCGCATTACTTAAACGCAACTATACTTGTGCGCTTTTCGATCTCTACTCCTCAAGTGGAAAAAACAAGGCGCCGAAGTCGCATTTGTTAACGCCGGGGGGCGTTCCTTTACAGTACATCTATTGTGCAGGTTGTTAAACAAAAGTAAGTTTTTTAAAATTATACAATTCGTGGGGCGTGTTTGCAGCACGGGCCGTATTCCCGGCTAGTTCCCAGTGCTGCCACGATACTTCTGGTTCGGCGGTAGTCCAGTCATCCGTTATTTCCAGGAACGTCTCTGCATATCAGGTACAAAATCAACAAGCAGTCAATACAACATAAATTGAATAAACATAAAATAATTAACCTCAAGGGTTCGTTAAGTTCATATAAGGTTCAAATAAATAAGTTCAAAATAACAGTTCAGTGGAGTTCAAAATAAAATAAAAAGATTCTTGTAAATAAACATAAATAATAATAAACATATATATTCACAAAATAAACAATGATTCGATTTCTTTCAGACTCAGATTCGCGGGCAACAGTTGAACTATTGGCTAGAACTCATCCCGTCATTTCCTGTACTACTCCTCGTTTTCCTCCCGAATGAATGGCCCCAACAATGCGTTGTCCAATTCCAAAAATTCCAAGAGGGTCGGTAGTTGCCTGCAGGCTTGGACTACCGCAGCTCGCGGACCACGGTAGGCGGGGAATCGTAGGAGGCGGTGCTCCGGGTCATCTATGTGCTACGAGCAGTGCACGCAGTTCTTCGTAAGGGCCCGTCCAACCCGGAACATGTGCACCTGTAATGCACCATGCCCCGTCGCCAGCTGCGTTCTAACGAATCCAGGTTGGTACTGTAGGCTTGCAGTCACCCTTGGGAACAGCCTATATGTTTATCCGCCTTTTTCTTAGAGCTCCCACCGGAGCTGACATTCGTCTTCAATGCGGATTTGCAAGTACTGCTTAATGTGTCTTATCGACGGAAAATCATCGATTTTGTAATTTTCGTCAGCAAATCTGAAGTCCCGCCTCTTATGCTTCAGGCATATTCTGTACTCAACAGCTAAGTCAACCGTTGGGAATCCCGCTAAAGCATCCGCCGAGACAGAACGGTAAGGCCGGGTTGCAAACCTGGCTGCCATGGCCTGCATCGGTCATAGGTTCTGATTAATGTTATAGCTGCCCAGCTTGCAGCCCCATACCTCGGAGTCGTACATCACGATGAGGAGGATAGCGACCTTATAGATGGTTGAGGTCGATACCGTCGCGTAACTCCCCAGGAGACTAGTGACGGATTTATGAGTCTGCAGAGGATGATCGTGCCCCGGTCAGTTACCTGCCTAATGTGCTCCTCAAAGTTTAATTTTTGATCAATAAGCAAGCCCAGGTATTTGTAACTATTTGAAATTTCGATTTTATTTCCATTTATTCGGAAATTTAGGTTCCGTGATGGGTTCTATGCCGAGACCTATTTACTAAAAGCTTCGTTTTAGTGGCAGAGATCGTTAGTTTAAATTTATCTGCCCACCTCTGGACGACGCCTAACGACGTCCGCGTCAAATTCTGCAAATCATGCCAGCCTCAGCCGCCACCTCCAGAGCAAGATCTTCAGCGTATTCCTGTATAGACGCACCTTCAGGAAGAGCTTCTTTAAGTAGGTCATCCAGGTAAAGTTTCCTTAGGGTGGGACACAGAATTGGTCCCTGAGGACAGCCTTTGGTTAGTATCTTCCTGAGAGGCCAGAACACATTTGGTAAGTGACATTTCTATTCGTTAAATAGCTTTTAATTAATGCCTGCATTTTATTAGTCAGACCCCGACCCCTCAACACCTGTAGCAGTTCCGGCCACCGCAGGGATTCGAAGGTGCCCTGTATGTCAATAAAGACCAAAATCACATTGCGCTTCCTCACTTTTATGTCCTGCAAGTACTTCTGGAGCTCTAGAATGGTAGATTTACCACGGACAAACCCGAACTGCCTCGGAGAATGTATATAGGTAAGTTCATTATGTACTCTAACTTTAATTATTCTCCCGAACACCTTGCCAAGTTCGTTAAGTAAAGTAATTGGACGGTGGCTCATCGGATTTCCCGGCAGAGCATTTAAGTCTTTGAGAACTAAAACTAGTTTGCCACTTTACCAAATGCGTGGAAAGTACGAAACACGAACACATGCACAAAAGAATTTATATACAAAATTTTCAATGTTTTCAAAAGTAGTCTTAACTACGTCTCCGCGGATGCAATCGAGGCGTGGGAATTTGCCAGTACGTATCCCAGCAACGGAGGCCTCCAGGTCGTTCAACGTGGGCAAATCAACTCCCCCCCCCCAATTCTGTAAGAATGTCATAATCCTGCTGCCAGACGCGTTTCAAGTTGTTGTTGTCATTCCAGTCGTCATTCGGGAGTATAGCCTCGAGAAGGTTGCGCGTCGTCCCCTCCGGCGTCCGTGATTTGCTACCTCCGCGGTCCGGAACAGAAGTAAAAAGGCCAGGTCGGAGAGCCTTCCCTGAGCTATCTTGTATATAGCACTCCAGGGGTTGACCGCCAGCTTCCTGTGTACATATTTTTCCCATGATTTTTTTCTGCCTTTTTCTATTGCATAAAAAAATTTTTGTTTATCGCAACGCATGATGTGAAAGAGTTGTTATTTTATGTTTGCATGCGCATTTTTATGTAGGTTGCTCGCTCTTGTGTTTTAGATATTCCCTCCTGGCGGTTTCCACCTCACCTGTCCACCAATACGACCTGGTTGGGTATCGTGTCCGGAAAATTGCCGCGGAGTTCACTATTTCTTGAATACCTCGGGTCAGGTCACGCACAGCGCGGTCTATAACGCTAGGTTGCTCAAGCACGTGATAATTCGTATTTAGGTTACTGTTTATTTATAACATTCGCTGATTTCAGTTTATCAATAGGGCAATTCGGCATCACTAATTATCTTTGAAAGTGTCCTGTGGTCCGAATTATGCGCTTAGGTTAGAACATCCCAATCAAACACAAGATGTGGCGGAGCGCACGCAATCATAGTAAGGTCAATGTTACTGCGACCCAATTCAGATTCAAGCGTAAATGGTTTACCATAATCATCTAAAATATCCAGGTCCACGTTGACCACGAAGACCTGGAGTATTCTGCCGTGGCGGTTCGTCATGACATCGTACCAAAGCTCGGAACGCGCATTAAAGTCTCCACAAACCAATACAAATTTATTATTTAAATTATCCAATATTTGGCTCAAAAAGTTTAATTCACCAACAAGGTTACTAAACGGAAATAAATAGACGTTCACACAGTAAATGTTTGTTTTATTTATAGTAAGGCACACAGTAGAAAAGTTTTAGTTACATAAACTCGGAAGTACAGCACAGTCACAAAAATGGTCTTTCACTAAAATTACGTTATTGAGCTTTCGATCGCTATGTTTCACATACCTGTATCCACTCAGTGATAGTGGGTTATACTTATCATTAAATTTAACCAAACAGGGTTGCTTCATTAATATGATGTCAGCGACGTGCTCCAGGATATACCGATAAGGTTCTAACGTAAATGTTCGGGAATTCTTGAGATTTTCCGATAGAACAATTATTCTATTTAATAAATCGTGTTGTTTACCTCGTCCTGGAGTCGGCGCTGGTACAGTGGATAGTTAGAATCAGAGGTATCGTGATTGGAAACCTCAGGTTTAGCTCCCACACGGAGGTAGTTCGCACACCTGTACAGATTTTTACTTGCTCGCGACGGGCAGTCCTTACTCTCATGCTCAGAGCGCGCACAGTAGCCGCATTGTTTTACCAACTTGCAGAATTTGGAGACGTGTTCAAAGCGCTGGTAATTGTAGCATCGCATACTCTCACAAAATCCCGTAATCTGCATGACGTGCATCTCAAGTAAAGGCGCTCAACAAATAGCACAGTCTGCCGCACCCCCGGATGCACCTCC
>JAHWXV010491398.1:0-11342 GCA_024586415.1 Phrixothrix hirtus | reverse complement strand
CAAACTTTTTAAAAGCATCTAGGTTACCAACAACTTTATACCAGAGGTGTGCTGAAGATCCACCCCACTCTCCGTTAGGTATTCTGGCAGCTGGACATCACCATCGCTCCTTCTTTTTTCTATCACGTGGACGCAGGTAAGAGCGATTTGAAGCGGGTCAGATATAAAATTTTGCGGGTTTTGTTACAAATTTTGTGACAGGGTCCTCTCGTCGCTTTTGGCACTCGCCCGTGCTGTGGTTTCCGCCGCACTTAACGCACTTCGGTGCAGCGTTGCATCGTCGCTGCGTATGTCCAAATACCTAGCACCTGTGGCATTGTACCACGTATTTGGACCCATCCGGGGAATCAATGGTGATACACAACCCTAAGATAGTCTTAAGGTTGTATATCGCCTTCCTTTCGAGGGTTTTGTCGACCTCCAGGTAGTTTAAAGGCATTGACACCTTTTCTGCTCCCCTGTGCATCCTTCTGACGGATAACACAGGGAAACCTTGCCGTTAAATCGTCCTTTATTTTGTCGTTGGACAGTTCCGCTAGTAGTCCGCGGACGAGGACCTTCAGTGGTTTCTACTTATTTAGGACAAACGTGTGGAAGTCATCTTCTGTGGTGAGCTGTATTTTAATGCCAAGAGCCACATTGTTGGCATTTCTGATATTTACGCCCAGTTTTTTGAGGTCGCTAGCGACCTCAAGCCACTGGTCCTTGTTCCTGAGAACTATTCGCGGAACAGGTACTCGGCTTCCTCCAGCATCTTCTTAGCTACTTCTTTGTAACTTGAGAAGTTACCGCAGGAATCGGAGTGGGTGTTGGCTTCTTCGTAGCTGGCCTTTTCTGAATTGCGCCTGTACTGGCTGGCGCGGGATTCTTAGGCCCTTGTTCAGGCCCTGGTATTCCATGTTGCTGGACATATTTTATTTCGTATTTTATTTCATTTCTTAATGCTGCCAGTTCATCGGTGGCTACTATATCCGAAGGATTCGCAGCCGTGGGAGTGGGGGAGGTGGCGCCTCTATAACGCTGTAAACGTCGTCGTTCGATTTCTTCAGAGCAATGCCATGAATCTGCCATTGCGAAAAGCACTTGAATTCCAAAAGTACAGTTCGCAATATAAAGGTTGTTTGTACTGCACCCGACCCACCGCTACAAGTCTAAGGGGCCTAAGGTACAGCACAATAGAGCTCAAAGGTACAGCTTTCAAGGAACACGTATGCACTCGTTGACAGCTGAGGCGGAACTCTCTTTATTTCTCTGGAGATACCTTAAAGGGAAGTCTCCGACAATTTTCCGGTGACTATCGCAAACTCAAATGTTAAAATCGGGAGGAATTGCTCACATATCCCCAGAATATGCTCTTCATTCATGTACGCTAGTGATTCGAATACTATCGCCAGCGTAATACATAACATTTGGATGACGTCATTTTTAACCAGTAAATCTCCCGAGTTTGTACTTTTCGTTTTTGTAAAATTGTACTTTACAGCACTTTAATCTGAAGGTTTAATTATCATATACGATTATATTTTACAGTAAGTGTTTTTTGAAATAATGTATTCAGTGATCGAAAAACTTTTATGTTAATAGCGTTACAGGTGACTCAAAATATACACGATAATCAAAGATAAAATGGTCATCAAAATAGTAATATATAATTAATCACTTTTTCACTCTCAGATTAACAAGTTGGAAGATATCTTAGTATTAGAGCACTCAAAAACCAAATTTAACTTGAACACCGAAGAAGACTAATTTTCTGTTACGCCTACACTGAATCTGCACATTGACAAAAAATTATTAATCATTATTTTCTACAATCTCCACTAACTTTAGCAATAGTTGGTAAATACTGCGTCACCAGTACGAGGCAACAGGCATGGTATACTGAATACTTTAATTCAAATGTTAAGGGAACTGTAAAAACCCTCATCAACAATGTGCATTACCATAATATTAGTTTAACGGAAACTTAAAACACGCCAAGAATTAAATTATAATTGAAAATAAAATTATAGTATATTGGAGGGTAACTGGGGGCGTGATTACTGTCTTATTTTAATTATTTATTGTATATGATGCTCTCTACGTTTATGGCAACTTTTTGCTTATTCCGTGTTGAATTGAATATTCACATATATAATAATTTATTTAGCTTGTTCCGAATGGATGGAATGTTCGCTTTTATAATTATATCTTGTGAATGCATAAAGGCTCACTTCCATAAAATTTTCTAAATTGATTGTATAATACGGACATTATTTAAATCTAGGCGAAAATGGTTCTTCACCTCACTTGTCTTCAATAAATCGTTGATTGTTGCTACAATTTTACATTATGACTTATTCTTTATTATGTACCATTTCTTTCAGCACAACATTAGATTATATTAAATTTACGACGTTTCTAGGTCAATATCGGCTTTGTCCTGCAGGATAAGCGTCCGTAAGTGAACCGACTGGCGCTCATATTATTACTTTGTTTGCGAAAAGATCTGAATGTGTTAGCTAAAGCTTCCGCTACGTCAACCCACGATCCTCCCGGAAAATTACTGAGCAACGGGCCATGACTTTGATCAAGTAACCAGTCGGCTGTGTAGAATCATTTTAATTGGACAATAGGACTGATCCATTTTGCAGGGTAGTTTTTAGAGTGAAACATCACCAATATAAAGAGTAATATACGTATACAAATAAATATAAAATATAGCATTCTTATAAAGTAAATATACAGACAAGTATCATTAATATACAACGTAACCCATAGTATATCTTAATTACGAATTAATCATTACGAGCTAAAAATAAACATTAAATAACGCTGCGAGAGCCCAGAACCCACAACGAACAATTTTAGGCGGAAATAGATGATTAGGCAAAACGACTGAAGACAGTCGTTACAAAATCAATATATAGTTCCGATCCCATGGTTCCAGAGTTGTAACGAAGTAATATTCAAAACTAACTTAATATACTCTTCAATATCCATCCAATGCAAACGAATTAACGAAATTTTTTTTAATCTGATATTTCCAAGTTGAATTGTTCATTTTGTAATTCAATATACAGGGTGACTTTTTGAAAAGTTTCAATGGACCGTAATTTGTTTAAACTAAGACATATCAAAAAATGGTCAAAACCGTTTCGGTAGTACGCAGGCGGAACCAAAGTGAGCCCTCAAACATGGCGACATCCCTACCCGCCAACTTTGAAATCTTAAATGGCAACCCTCCCCTTGCGACACATCATTGGAAAGGGCTTGAAAAATCCCTTTGGTTGATATCATACAAAGGTAGATTAGGATAACACAGTAAAAAGTTATTCAACAATAAACTGATCGGATAATGTACTCGTAATTTACGTGATAAATTGATGTAGTAAGTAAATCATAAAATACGCTTTAAGCAATGTAATTAATTTATTTACATTGCACTTATGTAGTACAATATTAAATTAAGTGTTCAAACTGTCCACCATTTTGTTGTAAACAATAAATTGTTCAAATGCTATGCAGGCGGTGTTTTGTACACCACTGACTTTAAATTGTAAACGGTTCGGAGAAACGAACTAATTTATATTTTAGCAGTCGGGGTCACTAGTTGTAGCGGGTAGGTTCAGTACGGTGCTAAAGAGGTGGCTGGTACGCCTAAGGTCTCCTTGGAATATGCTGGAATCGGTTATCCTAAAGTGGAAACGCTTTAGTATTAAATAATGCGACCAACGAGTGTGGTCTCAACTTCTTGGATAAAACGAACTTTTTACTTAAGTTAATTCACGTTGCATTAATACAACTAATTTCGGCGGAAACAATAAGATGGATAAAACCTTTGATACAGAATTTATTCGTATTAAATAAAATAATAACACAGAAGAACAGTTTTCGGAAATTTGTACATAATTACAAATAATAATCAAAATTAAACATTCAAAGCGAAAAGGAGTTCTCTAAACTGTTTGCGTACTTTTGTAATTAGCAAAGCGTCGTTCTTTATTTTAACAAAATATAGCTAGACTTTAAACGTAAAGCTAAATACAGTATATTCTCGGATAGAGAATCGGTCGGTGTGAATTCGAGTAGAGATCTACAAGGACTCTCTTTTCGGCCTGAAAATGGTGTGCTTTTATACATAATTATCAGACTTCGTTCTTTGTTCTGCGAACGTAATTGACTGATAACGGATGGCCTTATGTGTTTAGATTATCAATTTATTTATAAAGTAATATTGCGCAATTTCAATTAAAGTTTTTCTGCTAATTACAAGTAGTTTTGATATTGTTTTAATATATAATACATTTTAAGAAGCAACGCCTATTAATTATTAATCAGTTTTGAGCGGTTTCTCAATGTTTTAAATCAGGATTGTTATTGCGCCATATTTCGTCATCCTTATATTCTAATTATTTACAATTTAAGTTTACTCAGGTTAATGAATAATATTTGAACTTGAATTAATTTAAGATAATTCACTCCCGGTTATATTCTTGCTGTGTTTTATAATGTCTTATCTTTACAATCTTCTGGAATTTCATGTAAACACAAATGCACGCGCGATTTGTTGTAAATCAATTTACGCGTCACTTTTATATTTTAACAGTTTCCACGGGAAATGTTACAAAATGACCCCAAGAAAAAATCAAGGGGTGTAAGATCTTGAGATCGTGATGGCCATTCTATGGGACCTGTTCTCCCAATTCACTGTTCCGGAAATGCGTCATTTAAAAATTGCCGAACAGCAGCGGCATAATGTTGGAAATTAATCAAATTTTCAACAAAATTCAGGTTTCCGTCAAGATTGCGTTGAGTTTCTACTTCATCTGTGATGAGAGGTCTGATAGTATTCTGTAGCATATTCAGGTAGATATCTCCAGTTAGATTTTCTTCGAGAAACAGAGAACCCACGATTATGACTCCAAAAATACCTGCCCAAACATTAATTTTTTGGAGTCGTTAGCTGTGTCCATCACGAAAACGGTGCAGATTTTCATCCGACCAATAGCGGCAGTTGTTTTTAGTCACTATCCCATTTAAAAAAACGTAGATTCGTCACTAAAAC
This sequence comes from Phrixothrix hirtus, assembly GCA_024586415.1. NCBI lineage: Eukaryota > Metazoa > Arthropoda > Insecta > Coleoptera > Phengodidae > Phrixothrix > Phrixothrix hirtus. Next base: position 6,295 of record JAHWXV010491398.1, on the reverse strand, counting down.
AGATGTTTTTCAACAACTCTGAATTATTGTTAATTTTATCCGTCAACTCTTTACAAAACTGAAGCTTTCGGTCGTAGTCGTCTTCGGCCAGTTTTCGCAGAGTTTCCATCTTGTAAGGGTAAAATTTATGTAACTTAACTGCTCGTCGTACCATTTCTCGCGAAAGTCCTGTGGCAGTCGCTACTTATCGAATTGAAAACATTGGAGTTACCCTTCTAGCACTCCAATTTGGACAACTTCATCCCGATTCATTTCTGGTTTACCACTGACTTCGTTTCTTCAAATTTTGTAACTAATTTTGCGACATAGATATGACTGCACTTTTTGTCTCGATGCCTGGTTTTAAAAGCAGCAGCTGTTCTTAACGCAGAACCATAAATGAAAATAATTTCCATTCTTTCAGTTAACGTGTACACTATGTTGTGTAGTTACACCAAAAGACTTTCAGATACTAAGCTTTGATGATGCAAAATCTCAAAAATGCAGTTTTCCTGATAAGAAATACTACAGCCCGGCAAATGAGAAATTCGGTACATACTTTCTCTTTTCTTAATGAGATAATAATGAACAAAAAATTCCAGACATTTTCTTGGCACTACAGACGATAATGATTTGACACAACAAATGAAATTTTTGTCATTTACATACTAGATCAATTTATTACGTAAATTACGAGTACATTATCAGATCAGTTTATTGTTGTATAACTTTTTTCTGTGTTATCCTAATCTACTTTTATATGATATCAATGAAACGGATTTTTCTAGACCTTTCCAATGATGTGTCGCAAGGGGAGGGTTGCCATTTAAGATTTCAAAGTGGCGGGCCCTAACGGGTGGGGATGTCGCCAGGTTTGTGGGGTAACTTTGGTTCAGCCTGCGTACTACCGAAATGGTTTTAGCCATTTTCGATATCTCTTAATTTAAGTAAAATACGGCCCATTGAACTTTTTCAAAAAGTCACCCGGTATATTGGTAAAACACCAAGGAACTTTACTATTAGATCTAAAGAACACGTTGAATGTTACAGATACGAAAATATTAAAGCATTAAAGAACACGTTGAATGTTACAGATACGAAAGTATTTACATATAAATCTAATTATTCCAAACACTTAGCTGTGTATAGTCTTCCATTAACGTTAGAAAATAATACCAAATTTCTAAATTTTTGAAAATGAATAAAAATTGGAATTTAAAAAAATAAATTGATATATAAACAAATTGAATTATTATGTCCATCATTAGACATTTTTGATATTATATACTCTGCGCTTGTAACCATAATAATTTATAGCTATATGTAACCATAACTATACAGGGTGTTTCAGATAATAAGACATTCCTTTTATGGGCTGTAAGTAGATTTTACAGATATCCCAATAAACGTAAAATTAAAAGGAATACGAATACAAAAAAGTCCTTTTTTCTAATTGTGTACAACGAGCCGTCTTTGCTTGCATTCAGACTAAAACTGTTAAGTCATACATAAAATCATAACTGACCTACCTAACAGTTTCAATTTACGGTAATATACACCTTAACAGCAGTAGCAGGCACATTCCGATTTGTTTACTGCAATAAATAACAGCATAAGGGTATTGCCCTTTCACACAATTGAAATAATTTAGAAATAATGTATACAATTTTTTTAACAATTTTGAAGAAGTTATTTATTAATAATTGATAATAACAAAAATAGAGTTTAGTTATGCATCTTTCTAAGAAAATGTGTTTAAATGTAAAGACAGCTTACGCAATTATTTATTGATATTTTTTAATTTTACACCTAAAAATAGATTTTAATTTCTGAAATTTCGCGACGTCATCCTACACTTAAAATAAAAATACCTTAAACACTTTGACACGTTTTAGATTTTTCTAGTTGTTTTTGTAACAGAATTCAGAGGAATGGTACAATAATTTGCCCAATTCGCTTTAGAATAATCAAACGTTATTTTATCCGCTGTTTTAAAAGCAACTTTAAAAAAATGATATTAGGGGAATATTGTAATAATTGATATTCTTAAAACAACCGTATTAATCAGGCTTGATGTAATTAATTACCCTACGTTTTAGAACTTTCAAAACAGTTTCCCCTAACATTTTCTTCGGATACATAATTAATTACTTAAATGGCAAATTAGATTGTCCTAAAGATTTCAGCTACATTATTACAAATTCCTTTAGTATCATTGTTGTGAAATTGCCTTCGAAACTACAAATAATTAAAAATGTTAAAGTATGTTAATTCACATACAGATTTATTTCTCTTAATCTAATTTTTCATTTTACAGTTTTAAAATCCATATTAATTAGATCATACCTCTGTAAGTACTTCGTTATTACAGACCTGTCCACAATTGTATTAATGTAAAAGCAACCATTCGTTAAACACGGTGTAGATGGGTACAAATTGCGATTTGGCATAATTTCGTTTATCAAGATGTGGGTCACTGACATTTACAAAGGTGTACCGTTTTACAGTCTTGTTTTTATGCGTTTGCTTCCAAAGTTAAAATAAACACGTACAATTCTGTTCTAATACGGAAATGTTTATTGAGTAAGAAACACTTACTTGATAATATTTCTATATTTGAAAGCATGTACATGGTCGACTCGTCATTATTAAAAAAAAGGAATTTTTAGTATTCTTATTACTTTTAATTTTACGCTTAGTGGGGTGTCTTTAATCCCTTAAAAGGAATGGCATATTATCTGAAACACCCTGTGTAACTATATTCTGACTATTAGCCTAGGTAATTATGTATTTAATATTAAATATTAAAACCTCATCTTTTTCCCCTAATAGAACAAAGCGTAATTATTTTATTCGTTAATGTGTGCACCCGAAAAACAACGACGAAAAAATGTAAACATATATTTTATAATTTAGAAAGTCATAAAGAACTGTCACAATTCTGCAAATGCCGAAAATTTTAACCAACTTCATTTGTAAGCTATGTTCGTCTTTATTATCCGCGCAAAACTAGGAATGTGCTTCACAATATATTCCCATTTGATGAAAACGGTCGCAATTGTCTCAACCGACAATTCTACGTTTTCAGGTCAGTGCAACAGTTTTCTGCATTGCTGTTTTACTCGAGTGCATTTTGCAATAAAGAAATTCAAGGGTCGTTACCACTGCTAATACGAGTCGTGTTTTTAAAAGCACATTTGATTACAAAAAAAATCGTCTTTCTGCTAATTTCGTATTTCTGATTCCAAAGCTTTGTCTTTGGACATGGTTTCATATTCGTCTGGAAACATGACCGGGATCTATGATTAGGTAAACATTTATATATTACTAATGAATTAAATTTTAATAAGTAGACATAGGATGCTAATACTTTTGAAATTAGGCAACACGACGTACGCGAACGGGAAAATTTGAATTTAAAGTTTATGTATATTTTTAAAATTGTAACGGGCCTTATTTTCTTTCAGACGGTTTAATTAACCGTTTTGTGAACCTACTACATGGCTTTTTCAATCGCATACAAAATTTAACAGTTAAAAAATTCGGCCTGTAATGAGGTGATCCATTAAAACTTTAAACTGCCTTATACAGGGTGTCCCACCGTTATGGCAGGTTAAAAGTATCTAGAAAACGAATAGAGGGATTAAAGTCAAATTTTGGTAAATTATCTTGTGTTACCTGTTCTATCCACTAAAATATTTTCAAGATGGCGGCACTTCCGGTAATATCGGAAATTGCCCCTAACTTCGTTATTTTAAATAGAATATCTATATTTTTATTTCATATTATAAATTTGTATCAAATTTAATGTAACTTTTATCTAAAAAGTAAAAATAGAGGCTTCAATAATACCAAATTACTTTAAACTGGAAAGAGATGCAATTATGAAACTTTTATCGAAAAAACAAATGATAATAAGGTATACGCCTGCATAACTAACGTTTTAAAAATCCGTTACAGGGGAAAAATAATGAGGCCGGTTTACAACTATCTGAAAATTGCCAAAAAGCTAATTTTTGTTATGTTGTTCGACAGAGAATTAAATTTTCTTTAAATCCATATGGTATCCTTATACCTGAATGCGATAGTTTCTTAGCTATTTGCCATTTATCTTGCTGTCGAGAAATTTCACATATTTGGCTTTGAATTACAATAAACAAATTACAATTACAAATGTACAGAGAACTAAGAAAGATACTACTGTCAAACCTTGAACAATTACGAAGTGCCATCTGAACTTGCAAGTGAAAATATTTTTAAGATGCCCATACTTCCGAAAATATCGGAAATAGCTACGAATTTCAATTTTTTAAACGGAACAACTAATTTTTTATCACGCTAGTCGATAGAGAATTTAATATGCTTTCGTTCATACTTCATGTTATTATACGAAACTTCAATATTTTTTGAGTTGCGTGCTTTTTTGTAGAATGCCAAAGTTTCTACGGCTTCTACCCTAGTAGGCTACGGTTTTTTACAAAAATCCAATGAAGGTGAATTAAAAATTTATTAGCTTAATTACAAGTTTTCAAAATAAGAGCCGTAGACCTCCAAACATTTATAAATTCTTAATTGAACGCCTTGAATTGTCGCATTCCTTATCTCTTGGGGATGCAAATTATTAAAAGAATTTATAACACGGGTTTGTAAATCTTCTCTGGTTTGGATACCTCCGATTTAATGTTTCCCCATAAATAAAAATCTAGAGGTGTTAGGTCGGGTGACCGTACCGGCCACGATCAAGGGCCAAGACGACGAATCCACCTATCATCAAACATATTAGTTAGTTCTTAGCTCACAGCAGCATTGAAATGTGTTGGAGCACCATCTAATTGAAACCAACATGCCATTAACTGCACCAATGGTAAATTATCTAAAAATTCTTGGACATGATTTCGTAAAATATCCAGATATCTTCTACTAGTTAAATTGTCGTCATAAATGAAATAAAAACACCTATCACATTAGCATTGCAAATACATTAAAGCAAAATGTTTCTTGAAAATTTCTCTCCGTTATTGCGTAAGGATTATCTCTGGCCCAGTTGTGTGAATTATGATGATTAAAACTACCTTAACGAGAAAACTTTGATTCATCGGACTAAATTATTTTTTCTAAGAAATCTGGATCTTCTTGCATTTTGATAATCATCATTTCACAGTGTTTGACTCGATTACCAGGATCGTGAATATTAAATTCTTGGGTGGAATGCAATTTAAAATCATGCCATTTATGATTTTTCAATATTCTTTGACTAGAACTACGCCAGCAGCCAAGGTCGCACTCTTCCGATCGAATCGATGCTTGCGGGTTCATTCCAAAAGAACCCAAAACACTAACTGCGCTTACTTCATCTCTTGAGACTGGTTTAGGCAATACGATTGGTTTGTTGACTTGTCCGTAATTTTCAAAGTTAATAACAATTCTTCTGAATTTTTTTTCCGCAATAGGGATAAGTGAGGGTATTTTTCATTAAATGTTCTACAAGTGCACAAAATTATTTTCTGGCACTCTCCATGTATGAAAAATAAATTTAAAATATCCGAATTCGAATATTCTATCTTACAAAATAACCAAAAATCAAAGGAAAAGTACCAAATATTCACTATACACTAATACGTTCAAAAAGTTTAATTTCAAATAATACAGTGGCAAAACTAGGTACAAATTACCAAAATAAAATGCCAAAACAATTAAGAACTATTCAAAAACACTTATAATAATAATAATAACAACTAACTAACGTTTGCAATAGCTACTGATACAATGACGGTTTAACTTTAATTTTGTTTATTGTAATCCAATGCCAACTTCCGTAATAAAGACGTACAGTGATGCACATAAGTATTCGTCCCCACCTAATATTCAACAATTATCATTAAAATCACATATTTGAAGTAGATTGGACCTAATTCTTTGTGAATATGTAGACAAATAAATGGCAAATAACATATATTCATTTTGATTTATTACACAATATAATATAAAACATAAATGCAATTTAATTAAAACATATGTAAAACATATAACACAAAAGTATTCGTACCTTTTAACTATATTCACTAACAATTAAAAAAAACCAATGCATAGTATAATTGTAACTAATATTTAGTAGGTCCTACTTTAGCCTTTATAATTGTTTGCAAGCGTTTGGGCATGCTATGCACTAATTTTTTTGGTCCAAATAGAAAAAATCTTTTCTTCCAACATTTTCATGTCTTTTACTGGAAACTGATTTAACCGTCTTCCAATTTCTGCCCATAAATTCTCTATTGGGTTAATATCCGGGCTTTGTGGAGGTGTTACCATCCAATGA
>JAHWXV010491391.1:0-11009 GCA_024586415.1 Phrixothrix hirtus | reverse complement strand
ATATATATATATATATATATATATATATATATATATATATATATATATATATATATATGTATATACGTAAGAATAAATAAAATTTGTCTTTACAATATTCTGAGTGTAGAACGTTTTTATATAGATGTCTGATTTGGTTTTCTACAAAAAGTTCTACATACAGTTTACTTTATTTGATAAGCAGGTGAGATAGATAGATTTGAGAAAGATAAGAACCGCAAGTAAAAGCGTAAAAATGAATTCTGTTCTCCAAAATTGTAATAATACCTCTAACTTCCTGAAGGCACCCTTAAAAATACCTTAGTTGATTATAAATGAACAGTATATGATTGTGAAGCGTACATTTGTAGTTACGATTCAATATCGTTGACGAGTTCTATTGGAATTAGAACTGCATATACTGTTTTTATTGGCACGCTTTGAAAATAGGTTAACTGATGAAATAATTGTTAATATTAATATAGATATCTTAAAACCGACGAACAAAAATCTTTAGTGTATGATGTGGTAAGAGGATCAAAAAAGGAAGGACAGAGATTGTTTACGTGTACGTGCGTACGTGAGAGCGAAATAATAGGCACACTATTATTTCGCTCTCACGCACAGTTCAACACAAATTTTATTTTGAAAATTAGGTAGAAAACTCTTGTATAAATAATAAATAGACTTCAGCTTTCTTATTATAAATTCTGTCACAATAATGATCTATCCGAATGATTTTCAATTGAACTAATGAGGATTTCTAATGAATTAGTACCCCATTCTGACCGTGCAGTTGCAATAAAGCCTTTAACATTAGCATATCAATATAAATTTTATTTAGTCGCAGTTTGTCATAATTGTGAGGAATCTTTCACGTCTGCAACTGAAATAGTTAAGTACCATTGTCATTTAACGACGAATGGAGAGCTCTGCGACACAAATCAGGCTATTTAAATCACAAAACAAAAAAGTCGGTACCTGTAATATTTCATAATCCTTTCGGTTGCGATGGTCACTTCAATTAAGCTAAAAACATTCCGGGTAATATATCACCTATACGTAAAACGAAGGAAATCTATATTTTATTCACAAAATGAATGCAAAATAGATCAAATATTAATTGTGGATTTTGATTTTGGAGTAACAGCTTAGATAAACTATCCTGATGCTTAACTTATGATAACTTTTCAATTTTAAGGCATCAATTTGCCACAGAAAGCAATCAAATTCGGTTTTTACTTTCGAAATGACCATATAGACAATTGATGCAAATTTATCGAAATAACTCTGCGGTCTTGAGAATCATTTTACAATACCTGAAAACCAGTACGCATACATATGTTAGAAATATTATCAACATGCATGTGAGTACCACGTGAAATTAAAATAACCAATATAGCTGGGTACCTTTTGCTTTATATGAAATTTGCTGTAATAGTCTTAGTTTCCATTTTTGAAAATTGCAGAGATATGTCACATAGTCAGTCGTTACGATTTAAATCTTTCATGCTATTGAACAATTTCAGATTTTTCTTTGGATGCGGCTCTAAACTACACCAAGGGTAAGGTGATTCAAGTCGAGGCAGCAACTTCACACAAAAATATAAATTTTTAACCCTTCTATGATAACCGAATACGTTTTTATAATACGAATAATTTTTGGCCTTTTGTATTTTAAAAAACAATTTTTTTTATTTGTACTAATACAAAAGATATGTTATCGCCTTATTTTGTTATTATGCATTATTGTATCGGAATTTGTTTGAGTTAATTGAACTTCTCATTTGATTCCTTAGGACAATCTTAAACAAATTTCGATTTTTTTTGCAAAATAATTTATAATTGAGGTTTGCCGTGGCCAATTGGTTCAAGCAACAATGGACCACAACAAAATATAAATTTTAATTCATTTTAACAAAAAAATCAAAATTGTTTTAGTGTTATGTTGTAGGAAATGTAATGAGGAGTTCAATCGTCCTAAATAAATTTTAATATAATTACATATAATGACAAAACAAGACCATAACCTATTTATTTTATTAGAGTAAATAAAAATCCCAGAGACGTTACAGTACGATTTGGTTATTAATAGCGAGTTCGGCTTGTTGCATTACACCAGTGCAGTGCACATCGGCAGTTTTCAGTTTACAAAAAAAGTACAATATTTTTCAGTTTTTCTAGTTTTAATGCTATATTCTATGAATAGAAAAAAAGAATTAATGAAATTTACAAAATCGGCTAAGGAAAATTTTTCGATATTTGTAGCTTTTTCGATTTTGTAAATTTCATAAATTCATATTTATCCTTACTACTTGATCCTAGTAGTTTTGAGACGTGTCTTTCTAAATTTGAATTATATCCAACCTCTTCAAATATTAATGTCATAATCCATTAAACAGAAAAGTTTAATTTCGAAACAACCAACTTCGCATATATATATATATACATATTTGTAGTATACTGATTGGGTGTGAATCAGACGGTATTGTCGGTTATCCGAATCTTGGCAAGTTATTATAAACATCTTTACTTCAAAAGTGGCACATTTATAGAAAAATTTTCAACAGGCTCGTTATATGGTCCTTGTTAATGTAAAGGTTAGCAAGTTGGAGTATCTATCCAATAATCCTGGGGTCAAATCCAGACCAAGGAAAATTTTTCGATATTTGTGCCTTTTCCGATTTTGTAAATTTCATTATTCATAATTATCTTTACTACTGGATCCTAGTAGTTTTGAGCCATATATTTCTAAATTAGAAATATACACAACCTCTTCGAATAGAAGACAGTTAATATGCATCACACCCGTGTAGTGCAGCAATCGAACTCGCTATAAGATGGATTTATATCTAACCTCTAGGAAGGAAGTTATAAATTATCAAATGACATTTTCATAATAATTATATTCAAATAATTTTAATTAGTTTTATTAACCTTTTATTTATCTTGATAAATAATTATTGAGGTCATTTGGTCATAATATTTAGAATAAATATAATTAATGATTCATTATATCGCACAGTGGGTCGAAACGTATGGAAACTCGGACCTAGAGTAAAATTATTTTTTCACGGAAAAAGGCTTCTTTAAAGGTTACTTCAACTTAACGTGAAGTGAAGTATAAAGGAATCAAAGAATGTTTATGGCTGATATAAACATTAAAAATGTGTAGACTTGCAATTAAGAATTAAGGTATATTCATAACGTCTAATTAGAGCATTGCTATATATAAATACTTCTATTATTAGCAATGTTTTTTTCTTATTGTATTTTTCCTTAAATAAAGCTATTAGAAGCAATTATTAATATTCAAAACTGGTTCCATTAAAATCAAAAAAACTTAATTCATTTAAATGCATTTTGAAGCATAAAATCCAGCCAAAAGTAAGGTATATAAAACAAGTTCCAAAGAGTTCCAAGAAGTTTCTTGTTTTAGGAAACTATCTGTTCATTGGTTTTTGCCCCTTTTTCCCCTTTTTTACAAACATGCATTTTTGTGTATACAAACTTCGTAACCTGATTTCACCACTAAAATTAGTTAATGACTCAACAATAATTTGACAAAACAAACAACTGATTACTGTCGACCAACTACATTCAAATTCACAAAAGAAACGGCAAAAGGAACAGATATTGAAAGAGAGGATGAAAAACGAATATGATAAATTAATACCAACAAAAATTCAAAGCATGACGGGTGAGCATTAATTACTGTTTACTATTATTGATGGGAAAATCTGTTCAACACTTTCTGGTACATCTTCTGCAGTGTATTGTATTTGTGGAGCCAAATCTTCCGAAATGAACGATTTGAAAAAAGTAACGGATAAAATTGTTATGGAAGAATATTTAGAATATAGATTGTCGAGTCATCATGCATGAATACGTGCTTTAGAATATTTATTGCATGTAGCATGTAAGTTAAATTTTAAGAAGTGGTCAGCGCGAACACCTAAAGATCAAGTAAGTAAATTAGCAAGAAAAAGAAAAATACAGGAACGATTAAGAAGTGTATTGGGAATATCAGTAGATGTTGTCAAAAAAGGATCACTAAATACCACTGATGGCAATAATGGTAGGAAATTTCTTGAAAATCCGGATAAAACAGCGGTAATTGTTGGATTAAATAGTTCCTTAATCAGCAAATTTGTCATAATTTTACTAGCTACTGTATCAGGTGAATGAATTGAACTTAAAGAATTTGATAATTTCGCTAAAGAAACGGCTTCATTATTTATTGAATTATATGGCTGCTACAACATGCCAGTATCAATCCATAAAATTCTTTTACACGGTTCTGTTATTATTGAAAATGCTATATTACCTATTGGCCAATTATCAGAAGAAGCTGCAGAAGTGCGTAACAGAGTATTCAGGAAAACCCGTGAACAACATACGAGGAAATCAAATAGTCAAATGTCGAATGAAGATATTGTACTATATTTGCTTCTAACATCAGATCTTTACATAACATAGTTGAGACCAAAACTGTCAAAATCTTCTAAGAAAACTATTTTCCCCGAAGTAGCTAATTTATTAGTATCTTCCATACTACGGACATATAACAATATTTCCACAGAACTTGATGCTAGATGTGATTTAATAAAAGACTGATAATATAATAAAAAATGCAAAAAATATTAAAAAATAAAAATATGAAGAAACATAAAAATTAAAAATCAAAAATTAAAAACATTCATAAAGCAAACAAAAGAATTAAAAATATGTTTCAAAGCAATTACATTTCTTCTAGATTAGAATATCATTGGACTAATATTACGATTCGGTTCATCAATTTAATTATTTTTTAATTTTTTCATAAAAGAATTACTATACATAGGAGGTAAAGATGAACCCATAGACATACCAAAGTTTTGTTCATAAAACCTATTTTCAAATTTAAAATAAGTGGTTTTAGAGAAATATGATAACATTTCTGGGATAGTGTTAGGTGAAAGTGTCAATCTGTGTTAAAACAGGAAGCATTTTCAAGACACATTTGTTATGTAAGCATCAATGATAACTGTTATAGGTTTTATTATGATACGTGAAAAGTGTTTCACAAGATAGAAGAAAAATTGGTCTTAAAGAAATTTGCTCTTTATTATTTTAAGTAACCGTAGGAATGTGGTGATTTGTAGTTGTGATGTGTGAGAACTCTACGTTCTTTGTAGGTAAATTTCTATTTATGCTTATATTCTAATTTGTAAATATTTTCTTAAACCGTTTTAGTTTATAAGTACCTTCAGTAAATAACTATTGGATTTTATTGTTATCGTCAGAGTAGTTGAGTATCGCAGTTGCGTTAGCTTTGTATGCAAGAAGTATTTCAACGTCTTTGTCATTTTTAATTTGAACAATTGACAAACTTTTTTAAACCAATATTACTTTTAATTTTAGTCATTTCACGCAACAAAATACTTTCTGCTCGAAATTTTGCGTTGAGGTTTTGATTCAGGCATTTCTAGTTCAGTTATTGGCAATTTTTTAGATTTTTCAATTTTGGAAAGGTTTGTTCTGTCCTAATAAATAATTATTTTTTATTTTAGAAGTACATAAGTCTTATTTAGATAATGGTATTAATAAACAACTTTGATCGTCTGCCAAAAAACCTTATGTTAATACTACAAAATTATTTTACATCCCAGTCTAATGCATTAGTATCTATGTATCAGGTGTTGGATAAGTGCTCTTATTTTCTGATTTCCTCCAAATTTCATTACTGGCCTTAGCTTAGAAACGTTAATAAAAAACAAATCTTGCTTCTGTTTGCAAAATATAGTATTACGTTTACTATCCTTGTACGTTATCTAGTTAAGAGTTGTCAACTGTTTTTACAAAAAGAGTAGAACATATTCTTTTGAATCATCTACGTTCGTTTCATTTCTATAAAATAATTGTTTAGTAATTATTAATTATTTATGAATTAATTATTAAAAAATTCTGTTGTTATTATTTAAAATTAACAAAAGTTCATAATTACGTCATATTTTCGTTAAACATATTGACCATTTTTACATTGAGCTCCTTTCACAACATTTAAATTATATCCAACGCAATTGCTTATAAATGGTAATTATTTGAAAATGTTTATCAAAAAGAAACAACTTACATTTATGAAATCGACGATACAAAATTTAATAAAATTAGCACAAATATAGTTTATAAATATTGCATAAAACACGAAGGATGCTGTTTAAATTTCGAAATGTGGCAGCACTACAGTTCGCAGGACAATTTACATATAAAATTCGTAAATTTTGATATTTCTACTGTTAAACAATTGTGACAGAAAGGGTGTATATAGAGCCGCTCTATAACAGAATAATTTTAAAGTGGACAAAACGCTGAGAAATCAGATTTAAATCGTGTACATTTTCGAGCAATGATTTTGTTTTATTGTCGATTGAAAAAAATGAAAAGGAGCGCATCGTTCGCCTAAAAACTGCTTTTGTTGATGAGGCACCATCAATAACAACAGTATTTCGGTGGTATCAAGAATCCATGTTCGGTTAGAATAACCTTAGTGAAGAAGTTCGTGAAAGTCGATCAACGACATCAAAAACAGCAGAAAACATTAATGCCGTAAAAGAAATGACAAATGCAGATCGTCATGTAACTTATAGAGCAATTCAGTCATCCCTAGGTATCGATATGAAATAAATAAATCAAATTTTACATAAGTACTTGGTTATAAAAGATTATCTGCACGATGGATTCCTCATAATTTGACCGAGGCTTAAAAACAGACTCGTCGCAAGTGGCGCGGGTAACACTTAAACGATGCAACTCAGATACATCAAATTTGGTATAAGACATTGTCAGCGGTGATGAAAGTTCGATATATGCCTATGAACTTCAAAAGAAACAACAGTCGACTGTTGAAGCGTTGAAGAATGGAGTTTCGGATATACCGACTTTTGAGTAGAAAGAATGTTATAGCAACTAATTTAGTCGTATGACAAAATGTAAAGAGTATAAAGGGGAATAATTTAAAAACCATAAAACAATTTTTTTAGTTCCAAGTAAGTTCGTTTTCTTCTATCGCGAAATTAAGACAGCGGTCCTCGTATATCTTAAACGGCTTAAAACAATATAGAATATTTTTAAAAGTCAAATTTATTTAAATAATTTTCATTTTCATTAATAAAAATGCACTGAAAATGGCATCATTCACGTAAAAAACTTCTTTTTGTTTTAAAGAAATTTTAAGGAAGAAAATTAAAGTTTAAATAGTGACTATTGTATTAAAGCTTTTGCGATATTTAATAATTAACTGAGAACACTAATTGTGGGCGTTATGTAGTAGTTTAAAACGTAACGTCGGGCAGTAATTTCCTGTTGAATACAGTAGATCGAATCAAAAATCAAGGCCACACTGAAAACTTTAAATGCAAATATTTCGAAGACTGTGCATTTTCGGCCATACGCTTATCTGCTATTAGTGAAATTCTGTTTATTTCGCAGACACCATGTAAAACTCAAATTTCATTTGTTAAATGTTTATAAACTTAACTAAACGTACTACTGATGAGACATCTGTTGATATCATTAATGACGTGTCAAGTCCTACTAGTAAGTTTAAGAATTGCTTTTTTAAAATGACACATCCAAAATCATTAAAACTAACAATGAACCAAAGGTGAACATTTACACATTAGCTTTGATTCTGGGTGTACCTGAATTATCGATATAATGGTTTTTAAATTTTGTACAGTACTAGTATGACATGGTTCAAGTGTCCACGCCCTGTTAGGGATATAAACATAGCAAAAAATGTTAACAAAGTAATTTAACTAATATATAATAAAAGAGATCAATAGTATTCAAAGTAGTTTAAGCAATAGAGCCCAATTTGACCGAAAAACTTAATATCAAGTAAAATTTAAACGCTTATAATATTATAAACATCTACTACAAGTCAAAGCTAGGTTTCGGACATTCAATACGAATCGTCTAAAAGTAATTCAAAAGACATGCAACTATAAGTGAGCCTTATGAGCCGGATTTAACTAAAATCTTCTAAATATGTAACCTAATTCGCGGAAATAAAATATTTCCTTATAATTAGTTTTTGTATAATAAAAATTGATTGCAGACAATTGGTTATAATTCTAGTTTCAATTTAAAGTAACGAAAATGAAAGTTTTAATCAGACTAAAACTAATGATTCGGATTTCTAAATAAAAAAAAAATCCCAATTTAATTTAGCCTAACAGAAAATTAATACTGATTTAGCTAAAAATTTAATCATGCAGATAATAATGTAGATAGACAGATAAGAAAAAAATTGTAAAATTTTGTCTAATCTTATTGAAACATACGTTATAGCTTCGGGTGTTGCTACGATGCAGAGCTATCAAATAACAACTATAGCACTGAAAAATGAAAGGTGGTCAGAGGAATTGATGACAATTTGGGATGCTGTGATTAATCTTCAGCTCGGTTGTTCTTATGCGCAGCTGCATACAATATATCATTAAAGCTAAGCTCAGAAAACGCGACTAATGCCGAGGGCCAAAATAAAACTTCCCCTCAACTATAAAAGAAATGGAAATAGCATAAGAAATGCCGAAGGGTAAAACAAAAATGGTATATTTTTATCCATCCCTAGCTTGAACAGGTCCAAAATAGGGAGAAAATGGCACAAAACTTTAACTAATCATAACTGTAGCTAGACTGCGCAAGAACGTTGTATGCATAAAACACGCTATATTTGATACGATAATGTTTTACATCTCAGATTAGTCAAAATCTGGATGCAAAATAAGTTTTTAACCAAAATATGAAATTATAATAAATGAAATTTTTTGGGAATAAATAAAATGCATGAATTCCAAATATACAATAAATAAGTTGTATAATTTCAATTTGTAAGACATGTGATCGTAGTAAGCAGAAACCTAAAAGGAAATTAAATTAACGTAAACAAAAACTAAACGATATAGTCTGTACCGAAAACGATGTTTTCAAAATTTAAACCTAACGATTGCTTATTATTTAACAGAGTCGTCTTTTAAACTCTAATATTGAGCTAGATAAGTATAATTTGTAAAGTATTAACAAAAAATATGTTTGTTATCGTTTTTTAAAATACATAACCAGGAAAGTGGTATATACATAACTAAATATATAAACTTTTCCGTTTGTACACCTAATTTGACAATTGCCACAATTAACTTCAAAATTTATAGTAAATTAAGGTTTTTTTGGAATAAGGTTAAATTAAGACAAAAAATTTGTTTTGTTCGATACTTGTACGTTGTCACATTTTCGACCCTCGATATGCTCTACAGAGCGCGTCGTCAGCTGAGTTCTGTAAAAATCGATTTCTTGCCTGAAATATGGGGCGACAGTGCACTTGTCTATGTTTAACTGAATGCTTTTCATTACTACTAAATTGAAATAAATGTATTGTTTTATTATACTTATTGAAATTATTAGTACTAGGTACATTTTGGATTTTAAAAGAAACGTGACCTGCATATAACCATAGTTTTGATATTATTACCTAGTAAACATTTAATTTATGTTTTAATATTTAATATATTAATACGATTAGGTATAAATAGATAAGTAAAATACAGGAATAAATAATAGCACGCTATAGCCTTGTTAACAATTATTTATTTTTTTAAAGTTTTGAGAATTCTGCATCACTAACGAATAAACCATTACTGTTTACTAAGCTTCAGTTAAAAATGAAATTGAAATCTTGAAATAATTCTATATATAAAATAATTATTAAGTTAGGATTTCCTAAAGGGATTAATAAAACAACGAGAAACAGCTGTAACAAATTGCTAGGCAATAACCTAAGAATACCCAAAAAGTTTGTGTTGAATACTGTTTTGTGCAATTCCAAAGTTAAATATTAATTTTTAGCACTTCTTTATGGACGCTAAAATGATTTATAAATTGAATTGTAGAGTTAGCAGAAAATTAATTTTCTTGGTAGCAAGCTACTTTTAGTAGATCAAAGACTTTATAAGATTTAATATTATAAAACCTGATATTACAAAGCTATGAAAGTTGCGATAAGTTTATAAGCGTCTACATTTAAAAGATTTAATAAGGTGTTTAATTTAGAAACATGTAAGATTTAACGGGGGAAAACTTTTCGACAGTGGTACATTAAGTTACACGACAATCAATTAATGATTTGCTTTCATCTTTAAAAGGATAACTAAAAATGTTAATATCAAAATAATTTTATATTATTAATTATAAATTCTAGGTTTTAATCAATCTTGCCCTTTTATTCGTGTATGTGTGGATCTATTAAAACAATGTTTAGTTATTAACTACATTATGTTCAAATAACCGAACAAATGCAGTAATACAATTTCAAATTATTTCCTTTGAGGATGGTTATGAGAAAAACAGCTCTCAAAGAGAATTTGCCATTCATCCATCAACACAGAGCACTCTTTCCAGGTCCGCTTACTTCTTGCCTATTTCTAACGTAAATGATAGAATGGATTTTATTTATTGATTTATCGCAATCGTTTATAAATTTCTGTATAGAAAAAAAAGTTCTACAGAATATGCTTTGCGAAGTGTTTATGGTTAGTGTAATGCTTGCGATTATTACAAAAATTTCTAAGAATAAATATCTATGAATGTTTATGAAGTACAAGTGCTTCTAATGTGTAAAGAATTTGTACAAATTTAAATGTAAAAATGTCGCAGTTTGAGTTGTAAAGATACTTTTACAGTCCGCCAACTTTCAAACCTAATCGGAAGGATTACATTTGAACATCGATGACATTCTAATAGGCAAGAAGAAAGAAGAATGATTATGTCACTATCTTAAAAAAAATTTCACTATATATCTCATGGAATATGTTTGCCTTTATAAATCTACATCTGTTAATGACGGTGTAGCGAAATAATATCTTCAGTAGCTTATGTTTTGTTGCACTGCTGTCACAAGATGAAATGGCAATAACGCATGTGGCAGAAACACCAGTGTTTTAGCAACGGCCGGCAAAGCTACAGTGGAGCGAGGCGTGGTTCTCCTATAC
>JAHWXV010491376.1:0-17410 GCA_024586415.1 Phrixothrix hirtus | reverse complement strand
AGCCAGGCAGCCTTCTAATTTTTTAAAGGTATCGTTACTCAGGAAAACACTCAAATAGATTCTGGTTTCTTTTGATATAATTTTTAAAAGTTTCACTTACATAACTGAGCTAACCTTGATTTTTAAATTATTTTGCCTTAAAAACCTTGAAATGTGCTTGAATTTTTTTTGTTAGAATCGCTGGACACCCTGTACAATTTAATTTCAAAAACTAACTGAAATTGCCAAGAGAAAAGGGCCACGTTACAGTACAAAATACAAGGTTATTGCAGGTTATTACAAACTATATGCTTAACTCTTTCTAGCACATTGTTTATTATGACGTACATATTTGCCATGTGTCCAAGAATTTTTTCTATAATTAAGGTAGTACTAAATTATAACTGTAAGTCGGAAAATTGCATTCAATTCTGCCATAAGTACATTGCAATACTATTCCTAAAACAGACAAATTGTTAATCAATAATTATTTTACTTAAAAGCGAAATTCTAAATTATGCCTATATAGAATGATTGTAAAAAATCCAAAGGGTGAGTTATTATTTTTACTTAATGCAAATATACTTGAATAATTTAAGCAATGCGTAACTTAAATATGAATCCATGTTGCAATCTAATAAACTAAATTTAACTTTGATATTTGTTCGAAGTAACTGTGAAACACTAATACATATGTATGTATACCGGTTATTGGAAAATAAATACTGAGAGTCCAAAAAATGTATACACGTTTTAAGACAAGCAAAAACTATTAAAATTGTACTCAAATATACCGATAACGTTTGATTTCTTCATTTATAAGAAGTGCTCATGTTATCATCATCTAATTAAGACGAACTATTGCTTGCGTAACGTTGGTCAAAGTGGTCAAACTTATCTCGAATACAAGCAATGGTTAAACGTGGTGGAGGTTCTGTCGCGTACCCACGCCTCTGTTATCGTAAGAAGTAATCATAAAAGATTTTTTTTTGTAACTAAAAGTTAACGCCAATGTACATTTTCCCAGCGGTGTATATCAATTTATGCTTCTTTCTTATTGACATACTTCCAACTTTTAAAAATTTTATTTAGGTGGGCAATTCAAACTAATTTCAACCTTTTTTGATCACTTGGTACTTCCACAACGTATTCGAATTTGCAATACCACTTCAGTATTATTTTGTGCTCCTCGAACATCACCATGCTTCTACTATTTTCTATGACTGTCTTGCCCATTGCATGGCGGCGCTAACATTTACTTAATCGACGCCATATTTTTAGCAAACGTCCTGTTACACATTATTTCCGTTATTGCTTCTGTTATAGAGGACATCTCGCTATAACATGGCAACCTAACAAAGAAAGGAAAGATACAGAAGCCTTTCGACAATTTTATTCCTTAACAGTTTTCTCTTAATTTCTACGCATTGGGTATTTTTTGGCATGAATTAATACTAGCTAAAAAGTTTTTTTAATTATCTAAATAATCTTTAAGAATTTTATTAGTCTCAGTCTCATTATTTAAAAATACTCATATTAAGGTTAGATCTAATTCTTTAAAGCTATAGTTGTGCAAAATTTTCAGATATGCAGGGTATTATTGAACCGCTGTCATTAATTTAGAGTCGATTAGAATATACTGACCTGCCATAATATAGTGGCGAACATTTGTTTGGGCACTATGTAAACAAAACCCACCAGCGTTCTGCGAGTGTTTTAGATTACATTTACACTGATGATGTTATCCAATTTGAACAAGTATCAAATCAAAATGACAGTTGTTTAATTCTAATCGTACTTAGAAATAATCCAAGTGTTCTACTCCTATGACTATTGAAAACTAATTTCCATATTGTTACACGTTATTACTTACGATTATCGTACTACATACTTAAAAATTTTGCCATGAATTTAGTAAATATATTTGTAGACACAGGATTATAGATAAAAGTTATTTTTGTAAAATGCAATTTATCTCACTGCTTTTGGTTTGTCACCATTAATTGAGATTAATAAAAATAATATTAGATAATTAAGGAAATTGAGTGTGCTAAAGTAGTGCTTTTGCCAGTTATTTATAAAACTAATTTAAATAAGAAGTGCCTTTAATATAAAGATTGCAAATCACATCTAATGCAATTTTTAACCTTGTACGCAACGCGACGATCTAATGAACTCTGATTAATTTAACATTACTTAACTTAGAGGTAGCTTGATATTGTAGCATTATCTTTGTTATAAAAACTGGTAATTATTGTTGAGTCATGCCCTTTAGTAAATTTAGTTATACTATCCTAATTCCATATCACCTAATGCTAAAAACTAACCTACTTAATTATACCAAATCTTTGACCTGGTTTTTCCTTTATTGCCCATTATTGTCTAAGCAATTCTCTTTCCTTTTTATGTTCTACGGACAATGTAAAATAATAACAGTAATTTATTAACGCCCTATGTTTCAACACTCCTCAATAATAGCGTCTTGTAATTTTCTGAGGATATAATGTTTACATGTGTATCTCTGAGGACCTATATCTTACATATAATGAGAAATCAAGCTTTCCAATTGAAAATTTCGTATCAGCTTTGTAGGAACGGAACGCGTCCCAAGAATGTACCCAAGTCTCCAAAATCTAAATCATTTGAAATGTGTAGCCAATCCAGTTTATGCTAGAAACCATTTAAACCAAAGTAACAAGCATTGTTCCTAATCGTCCATTGGTAGATACTATTGGTGCTTCATTTCCAAAATATGAAAAAGGGCCCAAAGGAAACTGGAATTTGTTTAAAAAAAAGAACGTTCTTGAAGATAGGATGAAATATACTTTAATTTTCTTCAAACCATGTTCCATTGCACCTCTAAGTTTTCTCTATTGAGTGAAAGTCTGGAATTGGTTAAGTTTGATACTCGACGACAGGATCTGCGAATTCCTTTTCGCCCTCTCTACATAATCAAAACGCTTTTCTTTCAGTGTGTGCGCGTTTGAAGCAAGGGGATAAATGAAGGTCAAGCGCTGAGAAAGCAAACACTGCTGTACGAATAATGCAATGTGTGCAGACATTGTTATGATGAACAAACCATCCACTGCGTCGTAAATGTGGACGATTTTGTCTCGTATTATCATCCAAATGCCTCAAAATTTGCTCTCGATTAATATTAATGCCTTGTTTATGGATGATCCCTCGAACATTAAAAACCATATCGTGCCTTTTTTGGTTTGAGAGAGTTTAGAGCCTTTAAGTGACTAAGCATGTTTTGTTTTTGAGTCATGCCTATAGCCCCACGGCTCGTCGCCGGTTATGGTTGGAAAGAAAGCCGAGGTCAAATGTCCAAGTCATTGAGCACGTTCACTTGATTGCTTTTAATGGTCCATCAGCAAGCGAGGATCAAACTTTGTTGAAATACGCTTCATCTTCAAATCCTGAAACAAAATTTGCTGGCACAAACTCCAAATTTACGTGTCAATGGTCATTCGGCAAGTGTGATTGCTCACTTCTTTCCAATTTTCGTCATTGCGGCTTGTTGAAGGGTACCCTGAACGTGGCTGATCTTCAGAAAATATTTAATAACATTAAAAGCTACTTAAATCATGGGTAAAAATTCTGTTGCAGCTTTACTTAACAGTGAACAAAACTTCAAACGTGCTGTGTGGTTTTCCTTCATGAAATAGCAAGGGAGTTTGGAAGAAACTTACGAAAACAACCAAAACCGAAGTATTCAAGCAAATCTGCCTAGAAATCTGAAGGTCTCCCACAAAGATGTGTTGCAGCTTTTTTGGGTCTTCCTTATATTCCTTTTCGTATCTTTTAGAAGCACACAAACAGTTTCCTTTATGACAACCATGCACGAAACTATGTAGAGGATTTCCAAAAATCTGGTAATTGATTTTTACTAAAGAATATCTTCGTAGAAACACTGACCCCGATCTATTCATCATTGTAGTCCATTATGTGAAACATCTGTTGTCGTTCATCATATTAGGATTTTTACAAATTTTGATAAACATGTAGATGATTTATAAAAAATATTTATTGGAAATTTTTGTTCGTCAATTTTAGCACAATTGTGTTCATTGGCATTTTTAATTTTATGATATAACATGTTGGTTAATGAAATTTAAATTAAGCCATCCGTTGAATCGGATGCATCCACATAATTTTATTTCTTATTTCAGTGTGAAATGTGCTGCTCGAATAAAAATACATGAAAGTAAGTAGATTCGAGTAATCTGCCTAACGTTTATATTACAATGCTAATGGATATTTTAGTAAAAGCTGACTATATTCACGCAAAAATGAAAGATGTAGTCTTTCAAAGGTATGCAATATAAACTATTATATGAACTATTTCACTAGGAAAAGTTAGTGATTTTAAATTTTTTTTATGAATTTTACAATTAGCGAAAATATATTTTTAACAAAAATTAGATATTCTGTGTCCCAGAAATAAGTGTCACCCGCCAACTCTGGGTACCTTCTGGCCTGTAGGGCACAATTTTCATATAAATTTTATTCAAAATGATTTTCAAATTGTGAAAATTTAAATGATATAACTTGCTGTAAATAGAATCCTGTTTACTAACTAAAAGGAATTCTGAATGAAACTATAGTAAAACCTGCTACTCTAATAATTTGATATCTTTATAGAAATACGCAATGTTTACTTAGGACGTGCGTGTAGTAATGTGACCTATAAAAGTTCTTTGGCTTTGTTTAGTTTCTTTGAAATTACAAAACAATTTTATGTCAGCTGTTACGCCTTAATATTTAATTCTTAAACATGTTGGATTGCTTATTATCATTTGTTAAAAACACAAGATTCTAAATTGTTTTATCTTAATGTCAACCATAAATTAAGACAATTCATCTTTTAAAATTTGCGGCGTGTTCAGTGGAGATATTCTAAATCAAAATAAGCGATTCTTTTTACTCAGACCACTAAATTACTATTGTAAATAAAAATAACAACTGCAAAATACATTATTTATTTATTGTGCTTTGCAAAAATGATTTTTAAATTTTTTGCTTACCTGTTAGATTCCTATAAGGAAGATTGATAAATACTGTTCAAAAATATTTCAAGTATAGTAGGAAAATTCTTTTAACTTTAACTACTGGAATAAATATTTTTAAGAACAAACATGTGTTCCTTAAATTTAAGATATATATATTTGAAAAATATTTCATAGGCAAATTTTGTTCTACTGGTTATAAGATACCTACTATTTGCTCGGCGTCACTTATTTTTGGGACACCCTATATTACCGTCCCATATAACTCATTTTAATTACAAGACTGCGCGGTTGCTGGTCTTACCCGGTGATGCTGTTAATTTTTAATTATTTTTATTTTTTGTGCTAAGTATTTTAAAAACAATTTTCACTTTCAGAACCAGGATAGAAACAAGCTTCTGTGATTACAATTCCTTGTAAGTGCAAAAAACAATTTGTTTCCTAAAAATATTTTATCGTTATCGTTAATTGTATAAACGAAATATTTATTATTTTAATGAATCTCTGAGTATTGTTGGTGTTTGGGTAAAACGTTAAGAAATAACGTCTAATTATGATGACCGTCTGTTATCTTTACTGCCAAATTAAAATTATTTCTGTTCTGGAGAATTGGCATTTATATCTCTCGGGTTAATTAGATTATATAATTTACGCAGTAAATATCTTCTGCGGTCCATGTTTTGTGCAGCGCTAAGTAGATAATTTACGCAGTGTTCGTTGTCATATTCTCAATTTTTGTCTTTTACGAATCCAATAAATATGTTTTCTAGTACTTTTCCCGTAGTATTTTTCATTCAACGACAATACACTTGTTATAAATAAACACATAAAGGCAATCGCGATGTAATCACCTACTGTTACCCATGTATAAGGCAAACAACAACGGATTCTATGATGTCATAGTTCCGATACGCTTTTCAACTTTAATAATACCTATGAACGCTTTTTGGAAATTTTAATTTTTGCGTGTGTTCTAAATAAAGTGTAATGTTTGCAAAGATTAAATAAAAAATTTGCTGAGTGACCCTATTAAGAATCTCTTAAATACCCCTTTTCCTGTTTAGCATTGCGCTTATCACTGTTACTGTAACTAGTTAATTTGTTTTCTTTAGCCCCTTGACATTTGCGATTTTGTGCATGTGACTTTCTACCAAACAACCAGTTCTTTATCATTTTTATTGTTGTTTACTTGTAACTATTATCACTTTCATATTATACTAATTTGTTTTTAATTTTAAGCTAATATTAACCTAATTTACTTTTTTTGTAGAATTTTTCGCTATTATAGATAGTTTAGGGGGCATCTTAATGTAGTAGATGTGTATTGAAATTAGACAGCGAATACAATGAATCAAAGATCAAAAAATATTCTAATTTCGTTGATTAAATCATAGCGTATCATAGAAGAATTTGGTAATTGTGTCTTTAACTCTCGTAGATAGCACAATGGAAAAACCAGAGATAAATGTCTAAACAATTTAAGTTAGTTGCATATTGTTAGGTTCGGTCTACACGATGTTTTCGTTTACGTACGCAAAAGCGCACTGACCAAATAGTCCAAACATATTTGATGTCTCGTTAGTTATTTTGTGCAAACATTGCCATTTTCGTGGGTATTTGTGTTGTATAAGTTGTAGATAAATAAATTAATATTGAATAAAATGAAATCGAGAAATTAAATGTGACATTAAAGTAATAGGCTATTAGGTAAGTTGTCTGTATTTTGTACAACTCTTGTCAAAATTGTATCAAATTTTTACCCCTTTAAACGTATAAGAACACTGATACCATATTACAGTCAAAAAACCAAATACGGCGTTTTAGACCTTTTCTGCATATAAGCGAATATTTTTATACACAAATAATAAAAATTTCCTTGGTTGTTCGGTCCTAGAATATTTACCTCTGAATCTAGAGGACGCGGGTTCAAACCTGGACGACATCGGTAAATTTTTCAGCGGAAGCAATTAAAAAAATGGCCTTCTCAGATAAGGAAGTAAAATCGTAGTTTCCATGTCAATATGATTTTGGCGCGTTAATAATAATCCTCTCTGGATGTTGGAACATCTCTAAGCGTTTTGTTTTAACCATGAGCCGCCGTGTGCCCATCTCTGTAGTACAAACAGATAAATAAATTTATTGCGGTACTTTTGAATTTGCCCCGTATAACAGCATTTTTGAATGATTATTTTGAATCATACCATATTTCTCCAAATTTGTAAACAATAAGTCGAATAAATTCCCCGTCAATTAAATCTTTGTTAATGATAGGTTGTTTTTTCACAAGTACAATTTTTCGATGTCCATCTTTGGATAAATCTTCTCATTTATCGTAGATTCTGTAGGCATATTTAATACATGTAAGTAAAATCAATTCGATTTTTGAGTGAGAAATCCTGATAGATACTCAAATCTCATCTCTGATAATTTGAATAAAGAAATTGTACGTCACGCTTTAACAGCTTTTCAAATATTGCAAATGTGCAAACATTTTTTTGGGCAAGTCGTGACGTAAAATTTTCAAAACCCTCGTTAACAATATACTGAGGTCGTTGACATGTCCGTAAAATTTGATAACAACACTGCGGCATCAATACCACTAAGTTTGTTAAACAAAAATTTGCCTTTGTACTTATACAGCTATTGTTTGACATTGTTTTGGAATCGTTGCTCTTTTGTTTTATATCTAGGTAAATAATATGATAATATGCCCTCGTATTTACCGTTGTCGCAAATTAACGCAAATTGATATCTGTGGAGCAGTACAATGAACTTTGTCGTTCGGAAATCACGCATAATCTCAGGCTGTTTATTAACCTAGGATTTTCGGGAATATAATTTAAGTCAGGGTGAACCGTCTTTACGATATTATTCACGCCAACCCCATTTTTAAACTCTGCAATTAAATGGTAGTTTAATGGTGAAGTTCAGGAGAGGAGAGAAGGTTTGAAAAAAAACGTGATACTTCAATTCCTTACATTATATTTTGAAATGTATGGCCAACACTGTTGCATAAGAATTAAATTTCAATAAAAATCATAATTTTTCATTCTTCACAGTTTTTGACAAAATTTGTCAGTTATACGGTTATCAATCTATGCAATTAGTTTAATTTAATAATGCGGTTTCCGTTTCGTTTTATCTGTTCCTAATCTTTAATTCTGTGTAGCTGTTGCATTCTAAATCGTTTACGATTTGGTATATATAGTGTTCTAAAAAATTCCATCAAAATTTACCACTATATTCTAGAGACAAAAATTAAAAAAAATGTAAAATAAACACAATTCAAAAACGGCAATTTCAAAATTAGTTTTTAAATTACGTTAAAGACGAATCATCGATCAAATGTCATCTTAGTACTTTATGACGGGAAATTTTCAGAACGACGCAAAATGCCACACGCGTTTGTGTCGGGTATGTCCCCTTTAAGCCAGGTTTAGTTGATTCTGGGAGTGGGATTAGATTGAGAACTGTGGCCAAGCCCACCGCCTATGGCTTGCACAATCGATAAGCCAGACGGTTTAAGAAACAACAAATTAAAAGCAGGGTCCAAATCAAGTAAAAACCATCAACAGTCTGGAACCGGGCTGTACCTAAACAAATTACAATGCGAATGCAAGTCGTACTGGAAAAATATTAACTTATGTACACAATGGAAGTCAAAGCAATTAGTAACAAAGTGAATTGTATTTCATGTTTTCTTTTGGTAATAAATCTCAGACGGTGACGTTGATAAAATACCAAGATGTATCATAAACGTAGCCGATGACGAATTGGTCATCAACGCAACAGAAGGTTGGTAGACTTAACTATTTAAATGTAATTCGCTACACTCTAACAAATAGTGAATAATTTATATACCATAACGATTCAATTACTCTTTTAAATTACAAATACAACAATAATTGATAAAACATGTACAGTTTAAGCTAAGCTCACCGTGTCATGGTAAATCGCGCAGTTGTGAAATTCTAATTGATTCAACGATTTTGAGGCATAATGTTGGTGGACATGAACGTTTAATTTTCCAAGGAACTGTTGTACGTACAGGAGTCCGCGAATAAGTAAACATATAGTAAATTGAACGATTAGCGAATTTTCGCTAAAAACAAACCGCAGACTTCTGCAATCCGATTTAGAATGAATAATCGTAGGATATTTTATCCTTACAAAAGATAAAAAATACCTTAGCTTAACAGGAATAACTAAATACAGCTAATTTCATTTCCAATTTGTGATGGAAAGTTAAGACATATTGTTCAAAAAGAATCTAAGTTAAATGCATTTCATGCGCTTATGTCATATTACCAGGAATCTTTATGACGGAGAATCTCGCACGTAAGCGATTTGTTTTGCATTTATAAAATACAAATTCATCGATCTTATTTATGTAGGTTCCACGCATCGTAGCCAGGAGCACGAAGTGGGCAGCTTTCTTGATTGCGGCAGTCAGGAATAAGTTCCTCCAAGGCCCATAAAGGAAGTCAGTCCTCGAAAGACTACCAGAATGGGACGGCAGAATCGCCATTTAGC
Source organism: Phrixothrix hirtus (assembly GCA_024586415.1). Taxonomy (NCBI): domain Eukaryota; kingdom Metazoa; phylum Arthropoda; class Insecta; order Coleoptera; family Phengodidae; genus Phrixothrix; species Phrixothrix hirtus. The sequence continues at coordinate 7,886 of JAHWXV010491376.1, read as the reverse complement.
AACTTCGCCGGGGCGACTTTCGGCGGTTCCAGGACCATGTTCCGGTGACCGGTAGCCACATAGGTTTCATATCCAAGCATAATTATAATAAAACGCCACAAAGGTAAAGGAATCCTAAGTGACCTATCGTGTAAACTCGCCCACCGCGTAAATGTTATTGTTCAGGAAAAGAAAATTTAGCACTAAAACAAAATAAACGTTGTTTTTCTAGCGATCCTAGAAGGTGGTGCGCTCGCCATGTGAGCAACCAAAGCTCAAGAATTCTAACTCTAGAAGTATGATTAAGGAAATCAACACTGATTGTTGGAGCAAAAGGTAATTCCGAAAAATTAAATTAACTATTAAAAATTCGAAGTTAGAAACTATAACCGATTTAAAAAACCGCAAATCTAATAGACAAATGTCAAAACATATACTAAGTACCAAAATCTATACACAAGAAAAGTGAGGAATTGCGTAGCAATCACGATTATGTTGACTTAAAACTATCGTTAAATTTAAGGAAATGACTACAATTAAAAAGAAAACGTTACAACTCAAGCAACATTCCACTGGCCGGTGTAGTGGTTAGCATGTCTACCTCTACATCTAAGGGACGCGAGTTTTAACCCGGTAAATTTTTCGGCGAAGAAAAATTTAAAAAACATACCTTCTTCTCGGATAAAGAAGTAAAATCGTAGGTCCCGTGTAAATGTGATGTTTGGCACGTTAAAAATCCCTACTGGCGATGGAACTCCTCCAGATTCGGCAAAATCCTAGTAGGCGTGACGAAACGACTATACGATAGCTCTAATCCAAGAGGGCTAAGGGAATTTCTGCACCTCGAAATCTCAGACACATAACAAACAAATCAACAAAACGTTTGACTTGGCGTGTAATAGAAATTGTGAAAAAAACTCCATAATAAAGGAATGTTTTATTGTCCGTAGCGTGGAGTTTTCAGATATGATTAGCATGACATGAACTGAAGTTTACTTCTTGGAAATCACGCCCGGTATATAATCGCGACCAGTTACGACCCACTGCTACGCAATGTATTTTGTAGCTTGAAGATCTTTCAGTTCCTCCAGGATTCGTAGCTTGTTTTGAAAAACTTTCTTAAAGTAATTTCACAAGAAAAGGTATGGCGTCGTAAGATCTGCGGACGGCGAGAGTGAGTTAATGTCCCTGAATTTCTAAATCATATGCTTAGGGTAAAGTTTCCTGATTTTGCTCAGCGATGCACGTGCAAGTGTAGGCCGCCTCACGATTTTGTTGAACCCACGCCACATTTTACAAAGTTCACAGTTGTGGGAGCAAGGTGTTTCTTTGCTCGTCTATGAAGAATTAAGGTGATACCAAACCAACAGTCAATTTCAATTTTGGCTAATATAGAAAATCTAGTGAATGACGGCTGATTGCTGGAGAATTCAAAATCGAAACTTTTTTTTGTTCATTGCCGTAGACAACAGCCGTTTTTTTCAAGATACTCGCCATTAAAGCAACAAGCCTACAGCTGCTCGTTTCCGATTGGTTGCGTAAGCTTAATAATAATAAAACAAGTTATAAGTTAGAGTTTTCTAGATTTACAGATAATGCCCAGTCTGGAAGATACTTGATCGCTCCAGGTGCTTTTTTGGTATTCGACTTCTGTTTCCTTTCCCATACTTCGTGATTCTCTCAGGCTAAGCATTACTTGAAGAGCTGGAAAACAGCCGTAGTCGGAAGGATTCCTAAAAAACGATCCCAACAGATATCAGCCCTATTACTCCGTTGAACGAATTAGCAAAGTTGACAAGGCATGCCAAACGAAAAGCTGAAAGAGCACCTGTAAATACTCACCAGCTCCCAAATCACAATTTGAATTCAGAGCGGTTTTTAGTCCTGAAACAATTGGCTAACCTAGATACCATGGTAAGATGAGCCAAAATTAAGTCCTGCCATATCACCGTAGTCTTCCTGATGTGGCGAGAAGGTGTCATCTTAAAAGCGAGAATTACCAGTATTCTACTAGCAATAACCAAATTCTTACAGTCTTACAGTCACACCCATTTACTGAAAGAAAAGCAGTACAGGATCTCCCTCAAGGATCACCCCTCCTTCATGCACTTTATAACATTGTGACACAGACATCTCTCAACAATTCTTCAAACGTATCCACGTTTCGGTTTAAATAATAGCACCATACTTGTCGCAAGCAAAACAATGAAATACGCAGCAAAAAACACGACTGCCTGAAAGACCGTTCAACGCTATTTCAATAAATGGAAGTTTAAGATCAACTCAAGAAAAATACAAATAATGAAGTTTTCTTCGTCCAACAAAGGGAAAAAATAAAAGAAATCGAAGCCTTCTGCAGAACACTTAAATACACAACAAGGCAACAATGCTAGGGATTACATTAGTCAATAGATAAGGCTATACTATAAACCACACAACTAGGAGAGGCAATTTGTCAAAAACTCTGAAGAGACTTCAAGAAGTTATAGTCCCCTATTCTCAAGTTAAAAATACAGATTTCCACCTCGATTCTTATTCCAATCCTAGTTCATGGAGGGAAGTTATAGACCCACCGTATCAAAAATATTTCGCACCATCACTGGAGCGTCGATGTTCGGCGGGAGCAATAACTTGGTCAGACACCTGATGCCTGCCTGTCTTACCCTACAATTCACCGACAAGGCGGAAAAGATGATATGAAGACTTTCAATCCATCTAGATTTCCAAATAAGAAACTTATTGAGGAATAAGTCCTCATAACCAGAGGCTTAATAGTTCCAAAATTCCTCCACAGGCCACTTTGCAGCGAAAGCTTAGAAACCCACAAGTTTGAGGCTTATTCGGCCCCCAGCCTGCGACACTAAGATAAAAAAAATCGGAGTTGTAATTGAAGCGGTTCATCAATGCAATGCTGGCCAAACGTTCGATAGAAAATATCTCGGGAACCTTTTTCGCCTAGAATTTTATTGGTTTTACTTCGTTTTTGAAAACCCGCTAAGCTAATTGATACGTAAGTTTCAAATTTATGGCATTATATCCATTCACCATCTGTCGGATCGGCTTGAAATGGGTAATCCATTTATATCATTAATTTTTTCTCCGACAAAAATTCGTTGTATCATCTTTCTAAATTGTTAATATTGGATACTAAATTACTAGACGTGACGTAACTTGTCAATGTATTATTTTCTAGTGCGCAGAGAGTGCAACAAATAACGCTGAAGTTGACTCTTTACAGGGTATCCGGGAAATAAAGAACATTATTTAACACGTGTATACGATACCTTAGCAAACACAAACCTGTTAAAATTTTTAATTTAATTTGAAAAAATGCTTTATAACTTTTCGCTTAAATATATAGTACAAATATGGGGTTTACGTAGTCATTTAACTACGAATCATAATTATAATCAGAAATATGGGTTTTTATGTAGATCGCATTACTGTTCATGCATCATAACCAAGTTTATTTATGTATATTGGTAATTTTTCGCAGTTAAAAACTATTTTTATTTTAAACCGTTTTTACAAAATTTAAATAGGTATAATAATACAATTAATTGCATATTTGTTAATAAAATTAGTTGTTTATGTTCACGAAATAATTATATTTCCAAACGTTAACGTCGAATTTAAAGCCGATGATTAGCTGGTCTTCCCGTTTCGATTGTATCTTATTAAATTCGCGACGTCATATATCACACATAGTATATCACGTGATTTTTCCCTAACGTGGTGCGCTCCGCGTAATACACTAACGCGTTTGCGCTAATCACTGAAAAGTAATTTACGGTTAACACAAAATAATATGTAAATAAATGCGTACTACAGAAATAACTTACAATTAATTTGTTCACTCTAAACCCCCGCATGTAATAACTATTGTAAACAAATAATATGCTAATTTATGTACAAAGATCTATTAGATTTCTATTGGGTTTTGAAAAAATATAAAGAATGATTAAATTTTGACTATAGAACAGTTCGAACTCAAAATATTGGTTAAAATGTTTCATTAATAATAATCAAATTTGTGGTAAATCTTATTTATTTTTGTTTTGAATAACGCGTTGTGTTAATAATCGGTACGCGTTATTAAATAGCTGCAATGTATATTACAAACCGAACGATGATTGCATTAGTCTAATAGTTTAATGTACGAATGTAATAATCCAAATTAACATGCAGGTTTGGACCAAAACTTTAATTATAAATAATTCCAAAACTATATAATCTAGAAACAAAATGTGTTCGTGTTTTTGTTATACATATCGGTAATGTATGTACTGTTAATCTATTAGTGTAGTATTGCGAATTACAAATCACTTTTAATTTTCCCAATATATGTATGATGGGAGTTATTAGAATGGATCAAAATTTCGCATGTGACAATTTCAGCAAATCAATATTTTGTGGTCGCCTGACACGTTCATACTAATTTTATCGTGATGTTTTTCCGGGTTGGATTTTTTCGTCTGCAATCATTCAAAGATTTGACGAAATACTTTCAAATTTAGAGTGCACAAACTAAAAGGGGTTAGTTTTGGTAATCGGTGAGAGGAGTTGAATGAGGCAGTGGTGGAACAAAACTTTTTCAAGATATTTTTAATTAAACTGTATGAAACAACTATTGAAATGTATACACTGACTGCTTTTGTGGGGTTATTTTCCATGATTTGATCATTTTGTCGACGATAACTCAAAAACTACTTAATAGATTGCTCTCAAATTTGAAGATTATAAACTCTAAAAGGTGTTTTTAAGTTGAAGAGTATTTCGTGGTGATCGGTAAAAGAAGTTGATATGATGGGGGTTCGAAGAAGATAACGTTAATTTTAATTAAGCTATGTGGAAGAGCGTATTGAAATCTTATAGTGAAATTATTTTGGAGTAAATAATAAATGGAACAGTTAATAAATAAGTCGCAGAATAAACAGTTGCAATTAAAATTGTCTTAGTTTCTTAGTCAGCAAGTGTTTGTATACATTGAAATGGAGGTTTAGGATTTGAGCTAATCTAACATAAGAAGAACCCAACTCGTCATTTGTTATTAAATAATTGATGCAGAAATGAAAGTCATGCCACCGGCGCTAATGAATTGAAGGGATGTTCGGTTCTCCTTATTTTGGATTAACTCTACATTAACGTATTTTTACCTCCTTTCATCATACTTTTTCCGCAATAAGAAAAGTACTTTAGACCCTATGGATAAAATGAGAACCGATTAGGAGATTTGATTTATTTAAAAGAGTACTACTTTATTGCACTTCCTTTTAATATTTTATAGCAATTATAGTAAAAAGTTGTATTGAACTTAACGATCGGTGTGAACCTCATTTAAATATATGTCATATATTTTTCAATAAAGCGGGGGTGTTTTCAAAAATGTTATCGCTCTTTTATTACCAATAAATTTGAAATGCATTAGGTGACAACTTTCAAATTTGATAGGCATAAATTAAACACTGATTTCTCCAGTGGAAAACGTTTGTTAATACAGCGAATTCGGTGCGAACATTTAACTCTCAATTGTTTACATTTTTTTCATTTTTTTGATTACCTTATTTTTCACAATTTTTTTCTATCGTACTTTTGTGTTGTGTTAGCAGTTTTTCCCCTTAAAGCTATAATAGCGTCCACTTGATTGGTGAACTTGCCCATTGATCGATCCACCGAGACCGCTTATTAGAAGGATTAATATTAAAATTTATAATTGACCTTATATTTTACACTAAACTAGTATCCACAAACATAATTAATTTTATCATTTCAGGCATTTAATTAATTAGCAAGTATGTTTACAAATTAGAGTCCAATTTACAATTTTAAAAACTATGTGAATGTAACAGTTTCCTAAATTCACACTTATTTTAACATCAGAGCTAAATTGAATCGATCTGCATCATAAGACAAAAATCACAAAAATGCAAATTGATATATCTAACAAACACTAACAACTGAAAATCGCCAAATAATTAAAACATAATTAAAAATTGTATTTGCCCCTAAAGTAACACGATATTTGTTAACTAATTAATTTAGTCATCTTTATCCTTGTTAGTATCAAATTGTCTTTTACGACTTCATTTATCTTTTTATGTTAAATTATTGGAGTTAAAATGGCATCCCCACGTTATTCAATTTTAGAAACATTTAAAAATTGGTGTAATAAAAATGTTTGCTGTAAATCTCAGGCTGTTTATTTTATGATGCGTACTGCTATTTACTGCAACGTAAGTTGACAAAAGTTAAACCAATAAATTTTTATTGCAGCATTAAAGTGTCACTTCCGTTACACCTACATTGAGTAAGGGCAATGCTGGTGAAAGTTTTGTACATCAGTAGTTGTAAAATATGCAGGTATCAAAAACGAGCAATTTGTTAGAATTTAAAAAAACTGTTAAGCAAATAATTTTGGATTAATTATTTGATAATGCCGTATTAGAAATATATAAAATTATTGAATTAATAAATTTCAGTAACCAAGGTGACGTAGTTGTTGACTTATATAAAATTTTCTAGCATAATAGTTTCCAGCAATAGCTGTCAAAATTGGGACGGACAACTGAATGAACAAACGCCCTGAAAAGACGAGGGTTGAGGGTTTAGTTAGTGAATGCCTAACAGCGCGATAGTGCAATGAATACTATTTTATTTATAGAACAGCGTTTTTAAATTATTAAGAAATACTTTTACACTAATTAACGAATTAAATACTGAAAGGAACCTTAATCCAGGTATTTACCATATTTTGATCTATACTACATAACTTATAAACATTTTTGTAAAAATTAAGTTATAATCGGCAGAAAGTTACTCCAACTTTAAAAATTCTTAACTTCGTTACATCTTATCTGATTTAATTCAAATTTGGAAATTACATTTAAAATATAACGTGCTAGTGCGTCAGTATCGGAAATTCCGGTTGCATAAAAAATAACTGTACAAATAAAAGGATCGAAAAAACAAGTACTAGTGCACTAGATAATTTCGTAAGTACGATTCCAAATTCAACCAAAAATAAAGGCAGTACGAATTTTTAAAATTCAAAAAATAGTTGTCGGCCATAGAGTTTATAATCCAAATTAAAATTAGGCCTAATTATACATATATATGTAGTTTTCAGAGATGACAATCGATTAATTTTGTATCGGGCTCTGTCAGTGTAGTCGCTGTAAAGTAAATTTGAAAGAAACCTCTTATAGGCGTAATGCCAATATTTTGAATTTTTTCACTCATAAAATAACGAAAGTTCGAACATAAACAGATGTATGCATAGCAATTAATTGACATATTAGAAAAAATATTCATATTATATGCGGCAAAGATACCACTAAACCGGGTTAGCCATAATATTGGACTTTTAATGGCACATAAATTAGCCTCCGAAGTACACCGTTTCAGCTATTTTAAAATGGAAATTGTTATATTGTAACAATATGAAATTAGCATGCAGATCTAGTATTTACTATTTTGAAATGCTTAATAATAGTATATTAGTACATATTTCCGTTTTGGACAGTATTTCTTAAATTATGGATGCTCAATTATATTGATTGTAAAGAAGTACTGCAATAACTTATAAATGCCAGGTTTTCCTAAAAAACGTATAATAGAATTATGATTGCTTACCTTTAACCACGCATTAATTTATTCAGTTGTGTGTTTGTAACCGATTTATACAAGGTATTAATATATGAGGTATGACAATTAAATAACAAGGCTACCTTGATTACGTAATTAGAGTAAATAAAAGATGTAACTATATGACATCCCCTTCAAAATAGTCCCTTACACAGATGTATATGCATCTGCCATTAGCGGAAACAGTGTTGTAGCTCATCAGTCATGAGGACCTTAAGAAATTCTGCCGTTCTCTTCTTTACATCATTTTAAAATAAGTCCTC
>JAHWXV010491372.1:0-12237 GCA_024586415.1 Phrixothrix hirtus | reverse complement strand
TATATATATATATATATATATATATATATATATATATATATATGGAGATTTGACTATAAACGATTTTTTGAATAATTTTAGACACCATTGGTAAAATGCTAATCGGTTTTAAATCAGATTCATTTTCTGGGAGAGGTCTTTTACAAAGAGGCTGTACTAGAGCATGTTTTCAAATATTTGAGAATGTGTTGGTTTTTAAACAATAATTGATTATTTATAACAGCGTCTTAACAAAACGAACTTCTTAGAAAAACTAAAGTAAAGGAATTTATACTGTTATTTATATAGAAAGGTGATGTTCTGGAACTATTCCAGAGTATTAAGGAATACAATTACATGTAATGATGTAAGAAATTCCAAAACCATGACTCATTGCTGTGACCTTGAATTTATTTAAATATCAGTTGCAGTAATGAGTCATTCGTGATTACATCATTTATTTTGGTTCTATGAAACCTTCTGGAATAATGTTCCAGAATGTTCGAAAAATTATTTTTATCCCTAATTTTGTTACATAATTTATATGCGCAGTATGTATTCAATATTTGTATTAGACAAATTAATAACCAAAACCTTTTTACGCAAAAATAGCTTTAAGAAAGATATAATTAATTATGAGAGAAATACTTTCAAAATGAGTTATTTCAAATGCAATTTAAAAAATGAACCTGTGTTCAAACGAAAATATGTTTTCATCCTGTTTAACCGTATACAATTAACAAACATAAAAACATATGGAATGATTACTGCCTACTTTAAATTTAACATTTTAACTAGGTTAAGCTTAGCTTTTCATAAAAATATATGACACTAAAGGAGAGTGTACAATACACTGAATAACGGTTTAATTCAATAAAAATGATACCAAATGGATTTAACTGTGCAGCTCCCACAACTGTTTTTCATTTAAACGAATTCGTTTAGATTTTGGTGTATATAAAAACATAAATAAAAAAGTAATTCATGTGCATATAAAATTGGTAAAGCTCCACAGAATGAAGAAAGCCCTTAATGCGATAGTCCAAGGCTAGGCATGCCGTGTGCCACTCAAATGTAGCTAAATCGTTCAAAATGTGTTTCTAACGATGCACAACTCAATTTTAACAAATTCTACTTGGCAAATTTACATTCTTCATCAATTCTGCACGTCTTAAATTTAAAATCCGCAACTTTCTTTGTGCAATAATAAAAAAAATTCATAAATATTTGGCAGTTCGATAGATAAGATCTCTTATTTATACCTTGTTACGTGCCTACTGTCAGTAAAAGACAGGACTTCGCCGATTCTCCTTCGTCGCCTTTCAGAACACCCTTTGGGTTGTAAATTTCGATTCACAAGCCTGAATTTATATATCTCAGATTTCAAACATTTCATTCACAATGAGTTATTTAAGCTTCCTGTGTCATAAACTGTAGCACTTCCTCGAAAACGTTATATTAAATCTTACTTTGTTGGCTTCAAGAATATACAGTCTAATGTATTGCAAAAAATTAAATTCTGCATTTCCACCGCTTCCTCGTTTTGATTTCCAACGGAAATCGAATTAAACGGTCCATTTACTTTCACGTATTAGAAAAATTCTTTTCTTCTTCGAGTATTTGATTGATTGCAGTTTAGAAAGGAGGCATATAAATATAAGAGCAACGTCCCCAATGAAAAGAAACTTAAAAGCTAGAGTTATTTCAATAATTATTTTTAAGGGAAACATATTATTTATTAACCGCGTTGAAAGCATCGCCTTATAAATTTGAATCTGTAAAGGATAAACGAATACAACATCTTTTGCAAATACCTGATTTTATACTGAAAGTCATGTATGTAGTACATATGTTAATATAAGTTCGGGTATTATGTACACATTAAATACAAATAAACTCCATTACTTCAAGTTTGACGTATGCGGTTTTCAGGCATTGCCTTTACTTAAACTCTAGAATTATATATTGTCGTTATTATTTCAATTTCTTCTGCAATTTATTAGAGGATACGATATTAGTTTGAATTGCTAGCTCACACACTTTCTTTAATTCTTCACTATAATTAGTTTTCATATAATTCGAACTATTAGTATGAAGTGTGTTTTAGTACACTTTAGCTATGGGGGTAACTGTAATTTAATCTACGCTCAATCATTTACTTAAGTAACTACCGAGTTGCCAAAATTAGGCATTTAAAATATTTTAGACAGTTCTTTTAAATCAGTTGTTGAAATCGTGACGTTTATCCTACTGTAATTAACATATTGTAAAGCAATCTATATGTTCCTTTATAAAAGATTGTATGATTAATATTAATATTGGGAATAAAGCTTTTTTATTTAAAATATGACAGTTCATTTTCCCTTTATTTTGTAATTACTACACAAAAAAACAAAACATTGTAACCATGAATAACCATGATCCAACACCTCCCTATGTAAAATAAATGATAATTACCGAAATTAAATTAATAAGTTAATCTATCGGGTGCACGTCTTATTTGATCTTCTAAGAACTGGAGTAGGACTTACATTAACAATAGTAGAATCATTAACATTCCTATTTAAAATCAAATTATCCCTACTAGAAATATTTGAAGCGTCAATCTTTGTATTGGACTCTTAATTGTCTTTATTTATGTATAAAGTGGTATCGTTCTGGTACAAAAATAGGTAAATCACATAATATTAATACTATTTCCTATTGGTTTTTTTGGATTAACATGTGTTTTAAGATTTCGAACATCGCCAAGTTTAACTATGTAATGGAGTTTACAAATGCAGTAGTACTAAACAACCGTTTATGCTCAATAGTATAATTTTGCACAGCTACTGCGACTACTTCAAATTTACGTGGAATAGTGTGAAAATTGGTATTATTTAATTTTGATTTTATTCGGGGTTTTAGCAATCCTAGAACGAATTTCACGGTCAAATAATAACATCGAAGGAGATATCTTTCTTATTGCGTAAGGCATTTTATGATATTGCAATAATAATTTTGCAAGTGATACATCAATATCATTCCCTTCTCTTAAGAACGTAAAGTTTGTTTTAAAATTTGAATGTACCATTCTGCTTGTCCATTTGGTCGTTTATAAATGATTCCGTTTAATTTAAGAAAGTTTTGGAATTCAGATGATGTAAGTTGTGCACCATTGTCGGAAACTAATGTCACTGGTATTTCAAATCTAGCAAACACAGAACATAATATTTTGATGGTATTATTTGTTGTTATGTCTTTCATTGGAAATATTTCAGGCCATTTTGAATATGCACCCACAATAATAAGAAATAGAAATTATGAAACATTCCTGCAAAATCTATGTGAATTCTTTCAAAAGGAATAATAGGTTTTTCCCAAGGATGTGTCACGCTGCTCTGATACATTATACCGATTAGAGAGGCGAACGTAAAGTATTTAGTCAAGTGTGGTCTCTTATAGGCTTCACTAGCTCGGTAATTTTAGCTTATAGTGCATGAAACATCTTAAGGGATTCAATGTTTAATTTATAATCTTCTGCCTTGAGTTATGAAGGTAATGATATGATTCATATTTTATTTGAAATATTGTATTCAGTATGAAGATTCAAATTATATATCTTCAATAAAAGTATAATTCTTTTTATACATGTATTTTAAGTATTAAGTTCATTATTTACACTGTACAGTCCTTATATTCTATGCTACATACAATTATATGACTCTAAATCCTAAAGTTTACCATGCATTTCATGCTTTATAATAAATCTTTGCTACAAGATGTCAAGTTTCTCGTTATATTTTGTTCATGCATTATTTGTGTGTTAATGTGTATTTGTAAAACAATTTAGGTAAGGGGATAGAAACGTCAAGGAATTCTTTATGGTTATGCCTTTGTAGGTTACGAAATATTAATTCAATTAGATGTCATCTAAGTTGCTTTCCCACATCGCAGCATTGCAGAACTATATACACAGCAGCGGAAAATGTCCTTTTGCGGTATATACAATCCTCTTGGAGGCCTCTCAAAGAATGGGCAATGCAGCGGAAAATGTCCCGAGACATTGTACCTCTCTAGATATGTTTTACGAGTATCGTAATATCTATTATAACTATCCGAGAACGTCCATATAGTACTAGCAGAGACTTTATGGTTTCTTGAGCACAATAAAGCGAAAAACATCCCAGATTATTACGTTCATGAATACCTATGGCGAGGAAATAATTTTAATGGGGCATTTAATTGGCAGGTTAAGGTTAAGGTTAAGAGATCCGGGAAGAATCTGATTGTTTTGTGCTTATTGGTGGCTTTTATGGTCCATTCTTTATCATAACTGTTGAAACGTATAATTTTTAAGAATTAAATTGTAATGTAGTGAAAGTTTACAATGACATATTTTAATTTAGTTAACGAATTATAGTTTTCTATCTGTCTAAACTACTATAACTATTAAATTATTTTATTGCGCAATAGATGGCTTTATGAATTTAACTAAAATAACTTACAATTCGCTAGTTTTCTACTTTCTAGTTCTGTTTAATTATACCTTAACCACTAGATGACCATACCTGTTCAGTTTTTGTATTTATTTACATTTTCTGATTGTGGTGAAAGCACAATGAACTTTGATTTCCAATCATATGTTATTATGGTCTATTTTCGATTGAGTTCTTTATTGATTCCAAAATATTTGATTAAAACTGTTTTAAGGGATTCTTTTATGGGTTATGCATTTTAATACATATAATAATTTATAATTTAAACATCATGAATTAAATTTAGTAATTAATCATGTTTCGCCGATCTTGTGCAATATTAATCGTCTGCATCGATATATTTTGATACAGAAAATATAAATATCGATCTGACGATTAATCATGATCTGGGGAAGGTGTGACAAATGTACCTGTACTATTTTCGAATTATTTAATATTTTATTGTAGAATGCACAATTTTAAGCAATTTCTTCAGTATTTTTATCTATATTTTTAATCTATATTTTTCCACCAAGAATGACTTCGTACTAAACTTTTCATTTTACATATTCCAAAATGAGCACTATGAAGTTCTCCTAAAACTTTTCGTCTCAAATCAGTACGAAGAACTACTCTTATGCCGCGTATGATACAGTTGTTTGTAAACTAATCTCGATATGGTCAATTCCAAAACGTTTTTCAGGACTTAAAACTTCACCAGATTTTAATGCATTTAATAAAGATAATAAAGTTTGTAACGTTACATCGTTAAATGTATATTTGTATATACATTACTAATTTAATTGCTTTCAGTTTATTTAATTTAACATAAAATTCCATCACATATTTATTTATATTTGGTTGTGGTATTTTTCAGAAAAGTGGCAACGTTGTGAATTTACCTACGTATTTGGCTAATACGCATGTCAATTTTTTGTAGAGATTTGTAAATGATTTCAAGGCTTTGTCTTTTCCAGGCTCTTGCAATAATATGTTGTATTGATAGTTTGTTAAAATAATGTCTAATAAATTAAATTTAAAATAAAATATTGTGTTAAAATAAAATTGCTTAGTGTAATATATAATCGTTTTCATTAAAATGAAAATAATTATAGAGATTAAAAGGATTTTTAAAGATTAGTTAACCTTACAATGTGATTGCAAACGTTTGAAATTCGACTATCTTTCTTTGGTAATTATAACTTAGTTAATTATTCTTTGTTCTTTTAGTAGTTTTCAATCAGGAAGAATTGCCTTATTTCAACTATGCAATTACAATCTATATTTAAAGATTTATACGAATTTAAATCGATTTCAATTCTAATACACTTGGTGAAAGTTTTAGGCCAGCTGTTATCTTGTTACGTCGTGTGAAGGTCAAGTACCTATAATTATAAAGGGTAAATTATTTTACTTTTTAAGTATGGCATAGTTTAATTCAATCTGTAACCACCAAAAATAAGGAAGAACATTCGATCTTGTTCTTAGCAATAGTTATAGTCAATTTCAATTTCTTTTTAAAGTAAAACTAATTTATATTATCAAATTTAAATTACATTCTTTGCTTGTGACTAAATTAATGAAATACATATATTTTATTGTTTTTAGTATAAATAATTTGTAACTTCAAAGATGAGTCAGAACATTAGTGATAATAGAGTTCCTTGTATATTTTACTTAATTTAATTTTCAGTTTTTTAAAGAACATATTACCTTTTTATGTATATTTTACAGCAGTCTGCATCTGCCTTCCTTGTTAGAACAACGAAGTGTGAACCAAATTCAACCTAAAGTCGAAAGCAGAGATAGTAAAGTTACAAGGAAATTAATAATCGAAGCTCTGACTAAGTATTTATTTACATTCTTAATCTCCTTTCATATAAAACGTTTAATATTAATTTATATTTCTTTAAATAATTTTATTGTGAATTAAATTTTGATTAAAACCTGTTTGTTTTCTTTCCAATGTGCATATTTATTATCCCCCTAAACAAATAGTATACAACGGTCACTATTTTTACTATATAATTCTTTTCTATCTGACGGAATTCACTGTCTGGCGTCCTTAAAATATAAACCGTTGCATGCTATCCAAGTGCAGATCTAACGCACCTTCTGTAGAGTCTCAGAGTTAGCTAACGCAACTAATATCCTGTTATAAGAACGGAGTAATAGGCTACAAGTTTCGTCTAATAATATGTAATCTTCAATGTCTTGTGACGTTACCGGTAACGTTTCGATTTGATTTGATTCAAAAATATCAATTGCAACACACTTATAAGAATATTTTGAACTTTGTGGCAATCCCGACATTGCATCCGCATTTGCATGTATTTTGGTGTTTGTATACTTTATGTCATATGTAAAAGCTTGTAAGAATAAAGCATAATGTTGCATAAGTGTCGCACTTAAAATTGTTGTGCTTTCTGACGGGGAAAAATTTATACTAGAGGCATATGCCCTGTGTATAAGATAAAACGTCTACCAAACAGATATTTATAAAATTTTCTTTGTCTATTTGCGAATATTTTTGTTGAGTTTTGGTTAATGTTTGTAATATGAATTGTATTGGGCATTCAGTACCAGCTGGAAATTGATGTGAAAGAACTGCACCCACTGCGTACGAGCTAGCATCCGTTTCAAGAATTAGCGGTAATTTACCATCGTAATGACATAAAACGTCATCCTGCTGCATTCTTCTTTTCACCGAAATAAAAGTATTTTCGCATTCGTTTGTCCAACAAAAGGGAACGTTATCCTGTAATAAATAATTTATAGGACGTACAATGCTACTTAAGTTCATAAAAAAACGACCATAACAATGAACCAAAACTAGAAATGCTCTTACTTCAGTTTTATTCGTAGGTGTCTTCATTTCATGAATTGCATCTATTTTGGTTTTGGCTTTTCTTATTCCCGTTTCATCAATTAGATATCCATAATATCCAATTGACTTTTGCATCAGCGCACATTTGTTTGAATTAATTTTTAAACCATGTTCGCACAATCGTTTCAAAACCAATTCCAATCTTTGTAAACGACTTTCCTGATCCGGCCCTGTTATCTTAATATCATCAATAAAAGCCTGTACACCTGGAATTTCCTGTAAAATATTTTCCATGTTTCGCTGCCAGATTGTAGGTACACATGCAACTCCGTGTAATAAACGGGTAGATTTATATGAACCTTATATAAACCTAGGCCTTTTCGAAAATTACTAGTAGGTTCGCAACCTAAACAACCTAATCACGTGACCAGGTTAACCGGGCTGTATTAGAAACTTCTCTAAAATTTAATCGTTTTCGAATGCAAATTCCAGATTATTTATTTCTATCGTTGATTTGTATGTATAATGATACCAGCTGCAATGCAGGATCATTATAAAACAATAAAGTTAACCACACCATGCTTTACGCGTGCAATATTCAAAAAATTAAGATTATATTGCAGATCTGAAATATTTACCCTGCTATCAACAATGGTTGTAAGATAGTTAACCTGATTGTGAACCGAGTTAAACGGATTGATATTTTCGAACACTGGTTATTCAACAACCTAAAGTTTTGAACGCATTTAATTAACCCGAGTCGCAACCCGATACAATAGGTAAAGTTTCCGAAAAGGCCTTATGTGTATTTCACGTTAGTAAATCTAGTAAATCTAGTAAATCTAGATGCACTATCATATTTAAATACGCTTGACCAATGTCGATTTTTGAAAACTATTTACCCCCAGCCATGCAGGGAAAAAGTTCTTCTGCAATTGGTAAAGGATGATCATCAATTCCTAAATGTGGATTAATTGTTTCTTTAAATAAATATTCTTCAAAATTAGATGACCTTGATGACAATTTAGCTCAAGCATCATGCTTAGAACACATCAGTCCCACTGTGAGTTCCATCAACATCACATTCAAAACATTTCTGAAGACTCAAACAAGTCAATCTCTCTGAGTAATTCAAATGCTTTAGATAAATCAATAAAAACCCAATCAGGGCATATTAGAAAAAAACCCAGAAAAGCTTAACTTATAAAGGGAAGATGTATCATATGTCACTCCATGAATTATGTAGTCACGATACCTAATTATAACTTATCCATATACTAATACACTCTATGGTTTTATCTAGGGATATTAGGCAGTGGTCTGCTTGATACATATAATAAAATATATACTCATATGCCACTCATGTATTGTAAACATTGTTATAGTATATTAGTTAGCAATTATTGTTCTGTTTATCTGGAATACGTCATTTAATAAACAACTAGACTTATTAAATTGTTATTTGTGTGCTATATTATACATGGTGTCAGGCTAGCTAGTTGAGTGTTTTTACATTCACTGAGTTTTAAAACAAAACAATAGTACTGATTCGCTGATGTCATCATATTAATGATGTACTTGGTATTAAAAAAACACAATGGAAACTTTATTTAAAACCTCCATAACCCTTAGTTCTTGATTGAAATATTGCTGAAAAGTGGAAGCGGTTTTCACAAAAATGCAATCTAAGCATCACAACCTGAGCAGAAGAAAGTCGCAGTCTTTTTGAATCTACTGGATGATAAAGGTTTGGAACTCTATAACAGTTTCTCATTTATTGAAGATAATGGAGAAAAATTTGATATAGTTAAAGAAAAAATTGAAGAATGCTGTGCACCGAAATGCAATTTTTTGAAAGATATAAGTTTAATAGTATCATGCAAAAGGGAGGACAAACATTTGACAACTTTGTGGCCTAGCTACGTAAAACTATAAAATGACAGTATATTAAGAACCAGATGATATGATTAGAGATAGAATAGTTATGAGAATTTGTAATAAAAATACTTAAGAATGACTATTAAGAGAGGCTAGTTTAACTCTTACAAAATGTAATGATTTTTTCGGAGCCATATAAGCTAGCAAAACACAAGCCAAAGTATTACAATATGAGTCACAAGTTCACACAGTCTAGCTTGGGAAATATCAAATGTCAAATAATGCCAAGAAATCCTGCAGATATTGTGGTTACGAGCATAATAAACAAACCAAATGCCCAGCAGCTGGGAAAAACATACGCCAAGTGTCAGAATAGGAATCATTTTGCTCAAGCTTGTTTTAAGAAGGAAACGGCACATTACAAACACAAAATAATGTCCAAAAAATCTCCAACTAGTGAAAGTGTCAGTAAAAAACTGCTTGAACTACTGAAAAAGAAAAATAACTGGGATTGTAGTGATGGAAAAAGTGGCACTGAAGAGTTATATATACATCAAGTGGAAAAAGTACATTTATTCAGTGGCAGCAAGAAGTAATTAATATGGACACACAACCTAGACATCGAGGCACATTCGGTAGAGGTAAAATTTGATACTGGAGCTGAAGTAAGCATTTTGACTTTAAATATAGTTAAAAAAATTACCTTTTTTAAGACGCATGCACCGTATGGCAATTCGAAATATGTATTTAAACGTATAGTTGAAATTTTATTATCTTGTAAAGTAAATGTCATTATCAAGAATGTTTTCTTTACTGTTTGTGATAATAATGAAATGCTTTTGCTTAATTACCAAGATTGTGAGTGATTATGATTTAATTCGGAGAATAGGCAGCACCTTTATCATACATAAAAAGTTTAGCACACTAGACGATGTCATAAGATTATATCCAACAAGTTTTCAAGGGTTAGGATCGTTCCCTAGGTAACATCATATTACTTTGAAAGAGATCGCGATTCCTGTTGTTGAATCACTTAAGAAGGGTGCCAATTACTTTGCATGAAAGATTAAGAAATAAACTTAATGAATTAGAGAGTCAGGGTATTATCAAAAAAATTGACAAACCGACAGAGTGGTTGAACTCCCTTGTTATAGTTGAGAAAAAAAATCATGATTTAAGGCTCTATTTAGACCCGAAATTTTTAAATAATGCTATTAAAAGAAAGAGATTTTTGATACCCACTGCTGAAGAAATAGCAGCAAAGCTTAGCAATAAACAATATTTTATTGTGTTAGGCATGAAAAATGGACACTTTCAAACTAGAATGGATGTAAAAAGCTCTGAATATTGTGTTTTTGGTACTTCTTTTGGCAGATACGCTTTTAGTCGTGTAAGATTTGTCTTTGCAGTGCTGCAGAAGTATTCCCAAAATTAACTATGAAATATTTGGTGATATTGAAGGTGTAGGTCTTTACTTTGATGACTTTATCATCACTGGTTCTAACGAAGTGGAACATGACAATAATCTAAGGTTAGCTTCAGAAAGGGCTTTGAAATATAATATTAAATTTAATAAAGACAAGATACAGCTCAAATCCAAAAGTGTAAAATTCATGGGCCAAATTCACTCGCAAAATGGCATTGAGCTTAACAAAAGCTATGTTAAAGACATTATTGATATTCGATACCCAAGGATAGACGCGGTTTGCTAAGACTATTTGGTATGGAAGAATATTTAGAGAAATTTGTTCCAAACATTTACAAAGTAACAGCCCCCCTTAGAAATTTAACCAGACAAAATGTTGCTTCCAATTGGCAACAAGAACATAATCAATCCTTGTCCAACTTTAAACATTTACTCACATTTACTCATCTTTTTTCAACGCTAACCAATAGAGATAGATATAGATGCTTCTAAAGATGGGTTAGGATGTTGCTTATCTCAAAATGGGCATCCGATAGCATTTGCTTCGTACAGTTTGAATATAACAGTAGAAACACGCATAAATTGAAAAAGAAATGTTGGCTATTGTTTCCGCTATACAATTTAGCATAAATGACACCTAGACTACAAAGAATAAGATTGCGTTTGCTAAAATACAATATTCATGTAACATACAGGGTCCATTATAAAAGTAATGCACATTTTCTGGGAATAATAGATTTATTGATCGTACCGGTATAAATTCTTCAAAATACTCTCCCCCTGTATCTATACACTTGCGGAGACGTATCTACTACGAATGGAAGGCACCCTGAAACTCCTGGACGGGAATGTCTCTTAGGAACGTTGTAACATGCTTTTGGATGTTTTCCACGGACACCCAATGATTTCCTTTCAGCTCTCTCTTCAGTCAGTGAAACGAAAAAGAAGTCGCACGGAACCAAGTTGGTACTGTATGGGGACTGGGGAACCACTTTGGTGTTGCTCCGGGTTAGAGTTAAGAAAGTCCGATTCATTTTGCATCAAATCCAACAATTCTTGACAGTGCGAAACCCAAAGTTCTTTCTGGTCTTCCGTCAACGCTTTCGACACAAGCTTCGCGCAGACCTTGCGCGTTCGCAGGTTCTCGGTCATTATTCCATGTACCGCAAATGTGAACAAGTATAGGGTGTCAACGATTTGCTGGATGCTCAATTAACGATCGGAATGCAAAACTTTTTCGTTTTCGTCGGTTCTGGCTGTTGTTGGGCGTCCAGAACGGGGTTAGTCGGCGACCTCCTCCCCGCCCTCCTTGAACGCCTTGTGCCACCTCCCGTACTGTGACCTTGAAATGCAGTCATTCCTGAAGGCCCCTTGAAGTATTTGAAATGTTTTGGTTCCATTCTTTCCAAGCCGCAGGCTAAACTTGACGACGTATCGCTGTTCAAGCGAACGTTCCATCGCGCCGTGTTAAAAAACCAAAAAATCTTAACTTATAAGGGGAAGATATATGATATGTCACTCCATGAATTATGTAGTCACGATACCTAATTATAACTTATCCATACACTCATATACTGTTTAGTTTTGTCTAGGAATATTAGGCAGTAGTCTGCTAAATTTATATATATATATATATATATATATATATATATATATATATATATATATAT
>JAHWXV010491346.1:0-10332 GCA_024586415.1 Phrixothrix hirtus | reverse complement strand
CTGCTGAATTACGCGCATTGCAACAACAAGAAATCGATTGAGGATTAACCGTGTTCGGTTCGGCCGTCGACAAGCAAATTTACAACATACCAGCGATTGGCTGCGCTAGATAGCAGAAAAAATGATTAGAACCAAAGACAATATGAGTCTGTTCATCATTTATGCCGCAAATCCTGACAAGAGCAAATAGCAAGAGGGAAACCTGCAAAGATATCATTAGCATATGTAACTACGATCCATCTTATGTAGCCTTCATTGTCATAGCGAATGAAACTTGGTAGTGTTATATTGGGCTTTATTTTAATATATTTTTATGTAAATCAACGAAATATATACTTCAAATTTATACATGAAAGTTCATGTATTTAAAAGGAAGTGCTTTATTATGTGGTAGCCAAGTCAATTAAATAATATTTGTAATGTTATTTCCTTTCTCATAAATACTACAGGGTTAACGTCCGGTCGTAAACATATACTTCTTTTTTGGTTCTTTGTTGTAATGTACATAGTACTAGTTCAAAGAATCCTAGTGATAAGAGATGTAACGTGCTATCGTATTGATTGGGCAAAACGAGTTTTACTATTGATAATTACCCTTATAATGAGTAATACTAGTGATTTCGTGAGACAGTCAAGAAAGGTATTGGAAAGTGAAAGGTATTATTCTGAATCTATAAATAACGAGAACTTAAAACTTTTATAACTTGCTAAATTAAATAAAAACACCAGGCGCTTGTAAAGATAAATATAATACTTTCCAAATTTAGCACTCAAAGGTTAGAAATGGTAGAATCAGTTACCAACTTTCCAAAAGTTCGCAATGTGTTTGTTAAAACTTCAAAATATTTTAAATTTGTTATTATATTAGACATTTTATGATTTTGGATCATTTCTACTTATTTATTATGTTTCGATTTGGCATTCTACTAAAATTCGTCTATTGGGAACTATATTTTATCCTCAGAAATCTAGAAATGTTTAGCGATAAAATTATTTTAGATAAATTAGATGGTTAAGTCAACGAACGCCTAGGAGGTCGTAAGTTGTGAATTCCAAGTAAAACATTATTTTTCAGATATTACCATATCCGCTATAAGTATATTATAACAAATTTGTCAGCAACAGTTAACTTTAAATATTTTATTTATTAATCACAAGATATCAATTTAATGGCAGCAGTTAATCTGTTAATCTATAATATTCTAAATACGGGATGTTTGTTTATGTAAGAACATTTTCGGATGTACTAGACCGATCTTTAAAATGTTTATTCCTTATAGAAGGATATCGATAATATAAGTGTGGGGACGGGATGGAGCTTCAGATACTTATAGTTCAAAAGATCTTCTTAAATGAAAAGTAATATTTTGTATCTTCGGATATACTAGACCGACCTTTAAAATTATTTAACCATTGGAAAGGTTTGTTTGTTTTGGGATGCGCAAATTTCCTTGGCCTCTTGGACTAGTACTGTCATATAGTCATTTCGCCGTGCCTACTAGAACTTTGCTAAATCTGGAGGAATTCCACCGCTGGTAGAGATTTTTAACGTACCAGGCATCACATTGACACGGAATCTACGAGTATGCTTCCTTACCCCAGAAGATGGCATGTTTTTTTAAATTTTTCTCGGCTGAAAAGCTTGCCGATCTCTATCGTGTTTGAATCCGCGCGCCTTGGATGCAAAAGCAAACATGTTAACCACTCCACCGATCAGGGCTGCATTGAAAAGGTTACTGCTTACAGAATCAGATATGATATATAAGTTGGGGTTGCGAGAAGAGGGGGGTGGCGTTTTCTAGATTTAAAGTCCAGGCGCTGTTTTTACGGAATTTCTATTTCTATAAAAAATCCTAGCGTTTATAGGGGGTGGGGTAGAGATAAGGGAGTGACTAAATGAGTTGGCTGGAAGGTAGCGGTTCCAAAATTTTTTAAAAGTCAAAGAAGTTTTACAGTGAAATTCCAAATTTTGCAATAGATAAGGTTCTGATAACACTAGATTATATAGAGGAAGAGCTGGAGGGGGCGGTATTTCACAGATTTAAAGATCAAGTATTCTTTTAAAGGATATTTTACAATATAGAATGTTTAGTAAACTATATAGGAAATGACGAGGGGTTTAACAGGTGGTTAGCGCGAAATGACGACAAAATAGGGTCTCTGGGAGTGGGAAAGTATTTTTGAGGTTTTTAAATGTTATGTTCTTTAAAAAATGGGATCTATATTTTGTTTGATTTTTATTGATTGTTTTAGGACTTCGGCATTTTTATACTACATACCTTTATTTCCAGCGCCACTGAGCGCTATAAATAATTGTGTATCGACAAATATTTTTCTAGATTATATTATATCACAAATTTCCTTTCTAGTTAGTATTTGGCATTTTTATAAAATTTTGATCTACCCGAATATGTATAATATTATGTAATATACCAAGGGAGTAAAGGACCCCTTTTAAACGCTACTGCTTGAGAAATAATTTCTCGCGGGTTTAAAAAGAGGTTTAGTTCTGAGGTATATATATTGGAATAACTTGAAATCAAAACAGTCGAAGAAGGTAAACTTGCATAATTTTGACATTGACAAATCATTCGATTTACCAATGTATGTTTCTCTGTAAATGGTACTTAAATAATCAACAAAGCGCTATAGTAACGCTTTCGGCAATATGTAATATTAATTGGTTAATTTTTGTTGTTGCCATGCATTTTACTTTGTTTATGCGGGATTTAAGGTACTTTAGTTCCCTTGGGACTAAAATGAAATTTAGTCCCTTGAGATTAAAGGTGTCGCTTTATTCATAGAAACAAGTGACTTAATGCGGCTTTTTAGTCCCGGAAGTGCAAAGAAGTTTGCTTATACCTAAATTCTTTCCTTTCGTACCAAATTCTTACACATGGGCCGATAAGAACGTCTGACCTCAACAGCAAACGGTGTTTTCCATCTACATATATTTCCTTGCTTCCTTTTGCCGTGATTACTAATAACACCCTTATTTTATATTTCTCAGAATTTATTATTTCAAACTGACAATGATATGAGTTTCTTTTTATTTTCGCCTTTACTTTTCTGCTCGCTACTTGTTGAACCTACATACTGTAGCTGGGTGTCCAGTACAAATTCAGTGATTTAGTAGGAGTTAACTTAGAAAACACATTATCGACCCAAAATCCCAATTGACTTTAACATCTTTGCGGTAATGGCTAATGTGTAATCTTGGAGTTTAAGCGTTACAGCTATTTAAATTGCCGAATGTGGTACAGTATCTCGATAGCCTCTTCGTAGCCTGTGTTACAATCATATAAGCGTATCTTTATATCTTATATCTTTATAATTATAATATTTTGCTCAGCGACTAAACCATGGCATTTTCCTCTTGTCAGCTTAATTATCATTTTACTAGTTGGTCTGAATTGACAAAACTTTAATTATTTTAAACTAATTTTAATTGCCTATGTAATTTTAACTCAAGGACATTAAACGATGCCTATTCTGATACTAAATTACTAAATATTTACATTAATTATCTAATTTAAAAATGTAATACTTTGAAAACAATTATTCGCTTAACTTTGCGGATTGATTTAGTAAAAATTGTTTTTCGGTACTGACTGCAGCTTAATGTTTTACCGCTACTCTGAATTTTAACGTATTATCATATAATCTTGCACTTTTAAAAGTTATTAAAACGATGCTAGCAATTTTAGCTATAATTGTTAATACTGTTTGTCTGGTAACGTTACTTTATAGGGTGCTAACTGATTTAATAGCTTGATCTTTACGATGGTTAGGTGAAGAGTAAATAAACCGAGATGCGATTGCTATCTTCACCTTTAAAGAGATTCCAGCTAATTAATTTTTACAATGCACTTAAAAGTCCACTGTTTTAGAGCATTTAGTGTAAGTTACTCTAGATTTGAGTGTTATCTAATTTTTGAGATGAATACCTGTGCTCTGAAGGATTTATAAGAATTCACAAAAATCATTAAACGTTCAACAAATGAGTTTTATTAAGAATAAAAGGCAATTATAGGATATTATAAATTTACACAAGAATTATGAAATACGGGTTATTTACTAAGAACTAATTAAAATAATTATGTTTATTTTAAGTTATACAAATATAATATTATTGAAAAGAAATCACAGTGTCAGATAAATGAACACTTACACTTGTTATTGCTAGGTAGTTTACCCCAAACCTTCATTAACATTAGGTTAGGGCGAGTGGGTTTGCGTTCATATTTATCTGATTTATGTAAACTTCTCGCTTACAATTATGCTAGGTAACCCAGTGAATGATTTTATTTAAATTATTTAAAAATTTTAATGAAACTTACTTTATTTCAATGTGTTACCCTTTTATTAACATTAAACAGAAGGCTAACCTTGCTAAGAGGTGTCTTCCTCCATTGATATTCCTGATTGGAGATAACTTTGATCTCACTTTGAATATCAGACCCTTTGTATACCTTTTTGTAGTTTGAACTGTATCTTTAATAGTTACGACCCAACTACTGGTTCGAATATTAATTAGATCATCGGTGAACTGGCCATCTTCGAAGTTTTTTCTAATATTCAACCTTAGGCGGTTCTTGCTTCATTTGGAACTGGCCATTTAATGAACAGTGACAGTAATCTTAGCACTCACTGGCTTAGAGGTACGTTGCGCACGAGACTCTTGGCACAAGATAAGCGAAAATTGTTCCATGTCAAGCTTATATTGACGTTTGAACTTCCCGGCATTTTTATTTCTCGCCAAAGCCTTCTAAGCATGTTTTGAATTTGAACCAATCAGGTCTTGCTTAAATCCGTTTGTTTAAATTGTACGTGACCCTTACCCTGTGGTCAATTGTAGTTTTTTCGGGGACTGTCTTTATATATCATTTAAATGGTTATGGCTCCTGTTTAATGTTATTATTGCTACTCGGGTAGTTATACATTGATTTACAAGAGATTTAGGATTTTTACCCTTAACTTTCTAGCTGCGTATTTTTAACATTTTGGAAAGTTTCTATAATAAATTTTATATTACATGAATCCTTCGATATTTATAAAGTTATTTATTTAAAATAAAACTATGATTTTGGGACCATTTAATTCTTTTGTGAACAATACCTTCATTTTAAAACCCTAATTGTTGTCAAATTTTAGTAGTTTACCATCTGAAAATTTACTTGATTTATTTTACCACTATTCTTGATAGATTTTAATTTTGTTACCAAAACTTAGCGCATAGCTGTTTGCTTGTAGTTTAGATAAGATCCAGTCTCGTGAGTAGAAATTTCCTTTTTTACTGTAACATTTTGTTTTGTTATCAGTCAAAGTATTAAAAGTATTTAGAGTAAAACTAAAAATTAGTCATTTGATACTCAGATGTTGCTTAATACTTTTGAGTTACAAAATGAATTTTACGTCTACAGGATAAAGTGATTGAATGGGTTCAAGTAGTTAAACAAATTAACGTAGTTTTTTTTATTACATACTCTACGGGAATAAATGAATTTAAGTGCATACCACGACATAATATTTTCATGAAGTTATTGTCAAATATAGAGCTGCCATAGGTATTCCAACATAGTCTGAACCAATTTCTGTTTAAGAACCATAAGTTATGGTGTTCCGTTTTTACAATAGTGTCATTTCCTGTCATTACCTATAAATTCCAAATGCATTGTGCGACAACTTTCAAACTTGATTGGTATAATAAAGCATTAGATTCTCCAATGGAATATCATTTGTTAACACCGAATTATCTCGGATTCGGGAAGTTACCTGAAGCGAAGTTTACTCACTTAGCTCCTAATATTTTTAAACACAAAGTATAAATTACACTGTATGGCATATGAGAGCATTATTATACATTACTAAATAAAACGCACACAAATGTTCTACTACAAGAAGTATGTAAACACCTTGAATTAATATTATTTAGAATATTTATTTTCATTTCTCATTAATTTTCTATTGAATATTAACATGAGCCTCTTGAAAAAGCGTTAAAAACCTTAGTGTTGAACAAAGTATTTCAGGAATAATTCTTATTGGTGTAGACGTGGTTAAAACAAAAATTTCAACCCAAAACAAACCCGACAAGACTTAAAAATAATGTTTATATCGTTATCTGGGTAAAATATTAACACTTTTCAGCAGAAAAGCTTTAAATGTAAACTTCTACATAAGTAGGTCACAACGTAAAGATTTTTTCATTAAGTTGAATGATGTTAAGAGGTGCAAGTCACGTAATGAGATACGGATGCTCCTAAACTTAAATCAGGATGCCCATAAGGTCCAATGTACATAGATTTATTGTAAGCAAAATATAATACCTTTCTTTTACGATACGGCCGTAGGCAAGAGAATCATACTTACATATTACAGTAATATTAATATTAAACTCTGAAGCTAGCAATATCCGCTCAAACTGTTTTTAAATAAGAAAGATGTATTTTTGCTTTATGCTTGAAATAAATTCTACATAAAATGCGCAGTTTTATACGTTTGTCCCAATATCCCTTTAGAATAGTATAAAGATCAGCCGAAAAGGCGTAGGAAAATGTAACTCAAGTGTATTCAATTAGATGTAGTCATAGTTAAGTTAAATTGCCATTAGGGTACCCTGACTACTAAGGAAAATCGTTTACATCGCTTTGAAATTGCTCTACGTCCTTTATGAATAAGGACAAACTCGTATTTTCGTTTAGATTTAAAGTAAGCTCGATTTTTAGACACGGAAAGTAGGAAGGCTAATTTAGACTTCACTGTAAAGTGGATGATGACGATACTAAATGACAAAACTTAAGAGTTATGATGTTAGTAGGACCCCTTCTGTAATTAGTAATGTAGACGACGCGTGTTACCTGTCAAATTGTTCTCACCTGTTTATTGCCAACACTTTGATGAGTACTTATGCAGGCACTTACATAAATTAGTTTAAAAGTTATTTTACTACAGTTACCAACTGCCGTTATTATTGGATGTCAGAAATACTCGATGTAGGAAAACATAACTTTATGATTAAATGATTTACTTATAAAGGGTAGTTTTAAGAACATATAATTGAAAACTAGCTTTTTATTGATTCGGGTTAAATATTATTTAAAATGCATTATTTTTTCTTTTGTAAAGTTCCTCAATTGCCAAGACTACTAAATAGTAGATTATTTCATAAAATTTTGAAAGAGGACTCTTATAAAATTTTAGCGCACCAAAATTTTTATAGTACAGCTATGACCAAAATTAGTTGTAACGTTCCCTTTTAATAGTAAAGTCCAAACTCCCATAATTAATAATTAAATTTCCCCAACTATTATTTACCCTAACGATATAGAAACCGAATCTGGATAATGTTATATTGTATTTGAGTTACGTAACCTAAATAGATTCTATGCAAATCTGTCAATAACCTTTATAATCCGTCTCTTTCTAAGACTATTTGTATTAAAATAGAACATCCCGTTGTAGATGAGTGTATTTACCAACATAAATTACGGTTTGTAATTTAAAGGTCGAGTTTACATTCAGTTTGAAAGTTATATTATTAGTTCCAAACGCTTCAAATAAACTTATTATACGTAAAACTAAAGCTAGCCAAATTTGTTATCTATAATTTCTATTTTAACTAGACAATCTGTCATCAACCTAGATTTTATGCATATCATTGCTGCTATTAATTTGTCCTTTTAACTAAATATTGCAACTACGAGACGTCACTAGTTAGATTAAATTTAAGCACAGTAAATTTATATATTTTGTTCAATTCGAAGTCTGTTGAATTTATTAAACTACCCAGTTTCAATTAACTTGACATTTGATTTTTATTACTTATGCGAGCGGAAGTGAATATGTTATAAAACACCGGCTGAGCTTACAGAAGTTAGTTGATGCATTTCTACTCAAAGATACTGTAATTGGCACTTTCAGGCTATCTGCTCCGTTTTGGCGTTACTTATAGTTTCTTACTTTTTGCTCTCAATAGTGATAAAAGTAGTTATGAATGTTTTCCTGAGATTCATTTGAGAGTTTCTGGAAGTGATTTATCAGGTAAACCATCACAAGGTATTTATTCAATTATGCTACTGTAGTAAAGGATATCCTCTAATAATCCTGCTATAATAAGTTACGTAAGCTACAGCATGCAACTGTTAGACAGTTTTTATAATTTTAACAACTTTTACCGTTCAATAAATCTTTTAAACTCAGCAACCATCTTTCTAATATTTATAATTTTTTTTTAAAAATTAAATATTGTGAAGAGTTATAAATATAGCGCCTCCATTTTTAAGCACCTATCATGAATTCTGAAACTAAAACAGACGTTTTTCGCTTAACCAGAGGATATCATCGCCGGAGGTAAGAAATCAATGAATCTAGATGCTGTAGTTTCACGGAAGTCAGTACAATGGTTATCCAAACAGGTCACTATTTGCGGTTTCTCATATAATTAATATTACTAGCCTAAAGAGCTGAGAGAACCAGAAAATCTACAAGTAATTCTGAATAAGGATTTTAAGGTTATTTTGGATTAAAAATCTATTGCAGCATCTTAAATAATATTAATTAACTAGAATAAAAATTTAAATCTAGCGTACCTACTATTGAAACATTAGAGAATAGGTTCACGTTGCTTACAGTAAGCGATACCGTTAGAGTATGTACTAGCAATACTTAATGTTTACCTAATCCGACTTAAACCAATGGATAGTAATCAAAATAAATTTATAATATAATATAATTAATATATTAATATATAATATAATTAAGCATTTAATATCAAAATAATATCACCTTGCCTTTGTAGGCCTATGAAAAGTATATTATTAAGCTCTTCAACTACATTACAGTTTCAAGAAATGACAAGATCTATATTATTAGACATAAATTAATATTTTCAATGATGAGTGCGTCAGTTTAGTAATGCTTTAAGTGGTATCACATTTGAACTTGGATGTTATCTGTGTAAACCATTCTCCAAGCAGATTGAAAATTATTTATCTTTAGATGTACTCGTTTTACATGTTTAAATAAGGCTGTTAGAATGCCTTCAATGCATTGCCCAAAAATTACATCGAAAAGTGGATATCTAGTAAATCAATCTGTGTAAACCAGTTTCCAATCAGATTAATGACATCTATGATATCCATAGTTGAAAATTATTTATCTTTAGATGTACTCGTTTAACAAGTTCAAACAAGATTGTTAGAACGCCTTCTGTACATTGCCCACAAATTTTCAATAAAAGTTTGGATGTCCAGTAAATCAACTAAACAAGTTATTAAGCAAAGTCAGTTACAGATACAAAACCAATTTCAAGAATTTACAAGAATGATGTTGATAAGGCAAAATCTGGTTATAGAAATATGGTAAGACAACTCTTTCAAAATGTTGAATTATCTGCTAAGATAACTGGCAATGAACAAATTTACAAAAAGAAAGGTTTAATTATCAGTGTATAGATATTACAATTTATATCACGTTTTGGCCTCAGCATGCGTTGATCTGCATCATCATCTATTAAATTCTAAACAATGCTTATCTTATAAGTATGAAATTAACTATTTTAAATATTTATAAAACTTTTGTCTTTGAAATTTCACTGTCAGTTATTTCTACTAAAAGTTGATACAGTCAACATAAATTGGTTTTAAACACCTGTCTGTTTGCCATCAGTAAATGTGTTCTACCAAAGTGCTGTTTATTGTGGATACTGCCAGTTTCGAAGAACCCTACAACAAGAGATGTCAAGCAATTGTTTGTCCAACATATAGTCCCATAATAATTACAATTAAGTTCACTATGTTACGGTCCGACACTATATAATAAAAATATAGCAACTACGAGGTGCGATTCAAAAAAAAGACGAAACAAATCAGTGTACATACATAATTAATTACCCGCGATGTTATCACTTTCAAAGTAATTCCGTTCAGCATTCATTGCTGCCATTGCTGGTAGCATTTCTAGAACTCAACTTTTGTAAAACCCCTCAGAAGCGCCTGTGTTTCGCCTCAATAGAAGAAAAATGGGTTCCCGTAATGCAAAACTTAACTTCAGGAAATAAAAAAGTCACAGGGAGCCAAATCAGATGAATAAGGCAGATACTCCATCACAGTAATGTTTTTACTGACCAGAATTTGCTTCACAGATGTGAACAGGTCCATTGTCCTTGCGCAGCAGTTATTTATCACTCCACTGTAGCCGTTTTGTCCTAATCTTTTCACAAAGTATTTTTACTTTCTCCTACCTATATGAAATATAGAATAGAGAAAGTATTGTTTTCGTCCAAAATTTTAGTGGAAATACACGTTTTGGGGCTCCCTGAGTCCGAAAAAC
>JAHWXV010491343.1:0-14196 GCA_024586415.1 Phrixothrix hirtus | reverse complement strand
TATTAATTGACCTCGACCTTCATTCCTAGAATATTAATATAAGAAAAATAACTATTTACTAACGTATACCCATAGAAACATTCAAAACGAAATTTTAAATTGTTATATACAGGGCGTACTAAATGTACTTACTAAAATTAAAGTAAAATAAATTGTACATAAAGGTGAGACCGTGACAATGTATTCAAACTTAGCAATTTTTCTGAAAAAATGCGTTGAAGCAATTTATCAGAGAAAATTTCCGGTGTTAAGCAGCGTTTCGCCTATCCAGTAACTTGGATGGCTGACCGTTACAACTATTGTTTCCAAAATAAACGTAGGCAATATTCTAATGATTTGTGGACACTATTGGCATATGTGCGTAAGAGAAAGTCGTGTGATGTTTCACACCAGATTTTTCCTTTTTAGTCAATGGTCCAACAGAACCTTCAAGTTTTTCGTGCGGCTTTTCCGCAATACCTTGAACAAATAATAACCTCAGGCGGTTATATCGGTACTACACCTTGTCTAATTTAGCTCAAAGAACCCTGATCTGCATTAAGCTATAGATAGATCTTAGATAGTACACTTTTGCATTGATGCGAAGAATTAGAACCAGTTTATTCAGTTGATTTAAACATTCCTCTTTTATAGCATGACACAGTACCTGTAGTGTGATTCAATAGGCACCGAGAGTAATTTTTGTACCGTTTTCCATGTAATAAAATTAAATAGTAGCCTGATAGCTCCAGTAACTGCCAAAGCTAACATCAAATGCAATTTCAGTAACGGGTTTTAACTGAAATAAATGTATTGTTATATGAGCTGGAAAATTTCTCACAACTATTAATAGGATAGGTATTTTTAGTTTTGAATGCATTAATAATAGTTTGTTGTATAGTATTAAGTAGTTAACTGAATACTCGATACCGTTACTCCTCTCCCTCTACAAATTTAACATTTGGATAAACATTTAGGACACCTGTTAGTAATTTTAATATTGAGAATATATCTGCATTACGAAACTATAATTGAAAAGTACAAAAGTTTTTCCAAAACTATTTATTTATGTCTTTGAACTTAGAGTTATGAGTCCAACATACAGCTGTCCAAATCAGTTAAACAATAAAGTTTGTATTATAACCTGTAACGTTGACTAATCAACAATGCATTTTATATTTACTACTTTGGGCCACTTAGGAAAACAGATATGCATTAATTGCCCCTCTCTTACTAAGAATTGGTTAACTTTAAAGTGTTTACGTTGTCGCGGTTTAAATAAGATTTAATAAGCCACTGTGATTGCAAGTATGCAGGTGATTATTTTGTAGACCAACTTAAACAGAAAACACAGACAGAAAATTCCTCTTATCAGCCCTATTATATCAAAATTTGTTCTACCCTCTTATGTCATCTCTGAAATTAAATAGCCATTTCAATTACATTAAAAATTTTAGATTTATTGCTAGGATTTAGATTCCCTTTATATAATTTTAATTAAATATTTAAAATCAAAATATCTTCACCACACTATTTCAAACCTATAAACTAGCTATATTTTAATCACGGCATTTATGTCCTACGGCTCGCAGATAATATCCCGAGCTGTTAGTTGAGGGTTATTACCTACCATACATCATTAGCGCTTAATATACCCGTGATATGTGGTTTAGTATATCACATAATATTTCATTGTAAAGCATATGACAGAAAAATAGAAGCTAAAACCGCATGTCCTAATAACGAAATAAATAATTCGTTTGTTTGGGGGATTTCTTCAATTGGTTCTGGATATTCTCAAAATGAAGAATTATCATTGGTTAGAGCCATGATAGTGGTGACAAAAGAAGAATTACATACCTTGGGAATTCAGTCAAATGCCAAAGAAGGGAATAATTGATCGAAGAAGCTGTCGATGTAGTTCAAGGTATGTCCTTTATCACAGTTATGATAGCTGGATTATTGTTGAAGAGACTTTACGATTACAGTTATTCTCATTTTCTGAAGTTGCTTGTAATATTGGCCAACAAACAAAAAACTTGTTGTATATAGGAATTAAGAATAAATTTCGTTAGGTATGCGTAACCAATAAAACTGAGCACAATTGTTATAACTACTATATAGGGCCGTCAATCGCGATGGATCAATCAATAATTGTAGAAGGGTTCAATAGAAGTGAAAAGACTATGGAGTTAAGTATAAGGATGTTGCTGGTGACGTTGATTTCAGTGTTTGTACACAAATTTTAGGGAACGCTACTTACAGACGATATGTAGTAAAGTTAGAATGGGCAAACGCCGTTGCGAAGGTTTTGATTTATAATTTATATAAATTAGTCAATAATGCTTAATACAACGTTAGTCCTAGGAACCGAATTAAAATAGAGGTTTCTCGCTTTAGTATGCTGATAAGAATGCCAATAGTGCGAACATAGGATATAAATGATCCCCGTAGTAATATTTACAATTGGCGTCTGCTCCGTTGGGCAGCTATAAACAATTATAATAAATTGCTTGGTTACCTATTCTAGTTACGTAATCTTTCTTTGGCTTTAAAATGAAGCAGACACACTATTTCGAAGTTACATTGATATTTATCAACCAGTTCAGGATTAAAACCCTTCCTATAACGGATATTAATAGTTACAACCCGTAATGTTACCCTTGTAGACTCGGTTTAGACGAACGTTTACTTAGTCACCCTAGCGATCTCACCAAATAAATTTAATTAACGACTTATTTATATTTCAGCAAGTAAGAGCAGATATTTACGATCTAAACATTTATTGAAATTTTCAAAATTAAAAAAAAATGAAGAATAAATCGACAATAATCACTTACAATATTAAATTACAAAATCATAAACGAAACAAGTAATGTTTACAAATCTTCGGTTGTTTCCCTTTTCAAACTGCTGACATGTAGTAAACAAGACCTTATGATGTTTATTTAAATGCAAAAAGGAAAGAACTCCAGGTTTGTTTGTTAAATTTATTTATTTAAATTAAAACAAATTTTTATTTTCAAAATTAATTATATAGCACTCCGTTTGTTCAATGTACGTTTTTAAAAGAGTTGACCAAAACACGTACGGTTAATTTCTGTAGTGTACTTTCGACACCTCCTTCTGGTTACGCGAAGTACAGGTCAGTTGTCTTTAAAAGGATTTACGTCCCTTTTAAATAATTCAATTCAGACTTGTGGTTTTCTCTTTAAGATTTCGCCTGTGAACTTTGGAAAATTTAACTTTTGTTGAGATGAAAATTCTTGGAAACTTTATGATGCCACAGACTTCACATGTGTGACACAAATTAAACCATTTACATCTTCTATTTTCAACGCACCTTACAACTTGGCTACCCTCGGTTGATTCGGCAGCTATATTCACGCACAAGCAAAAATTAAGATGAAATTGCGTCTTCCAATCTTAGATTAATTTTCAGACAGTGTACTACAGTATTTCAAACCAATGGCTGATTCCAGATTTAAAAATGTTAGTTTCATGTTTGAAATGATGATCGTTACGTTTCCATTCAAATCTAGGTGTTTTTCCTCTCCATTTAGAGCTTAAGCACCCAGTTTCTTTTATGGTCGGCAAAGGGTACTTCCCTTTTGGCGGTGTCTTTATTCTAAGAAATTTTATGTAAAATATTTCATTGTACAAGTCCGTTTTACTTCCCAATGCTTTGAAGCTGGTCATATTACACAAGTTTTAAAATCACGCGCAATTCGTTTATTGCCGCACTTTATAACTAGTACCCTTATAAATTTTTATAGTCTGTAAGACTTAGTTTAAACTTAATACTACTGGTTACTTTATATTACAGAAAACTTATTTTAGAAATTTAAACTAAACGACAGTTTATTTAATTTTCTAATGCTAGAACACGTAATTATTTACATATTAATTATGGGGTCTAAGATAATGCACAACTATATATCTGTGATGACACGGCAATACAGACCAGAACCTTGAAACAAGATTTCTGATAGAAGTATTATAAAATCATAGCAGTCAGCAAACATGTTCCCTAAAATTATGAAAATATTTTATAGCGTTCAGAGGAAAGCCCCCAGGCTACATAAAAGTGTTACAAAAAATTATGCCGAAAGGTGTATGTCGCTTTTGGATAAATTTACTGTGGGAATAAGAAGCAATATACTTCATAGGAACACGTATTAAAGCAGTTGCGTAGGTGCAGGACGATTTTGCAGCCCAAGTCCTTCTTTTCATAAGCTGTTAACTAAAATGCCTAGACTAACTCTGGAAAATTTTGTAAAAAATCGTCAGCTAAATAAGCATTCCAGCATAATAAACGTAAAATAATATAACTTTTAGGAGGGTGAGATTGACTACGTAGCAAGTACAGCGCAAGCGAACGTGACCCATCAGAACGGAAAGATAAAATATATAAAGTAAAGCAAGAATTAGCAATAATATTACGATTGTATATATGAAAATATTACTTGCAATGAAACTCCATGGAATCGCTTAGCAGCATTTAGTTTTAGAAAAAGTTATTCATGACGAAATATACAACAGCATGCCGCAAATTAAATACAGAATTGTTTTATAGAAGTTATGACATTCGGTCAAATTCAATGCAATATGGAATCAGCAACGAATCCACGGAGTTTCCATAGAGAAACAAGTATCGGCGTCAAGAACTGCAGTTTCTTCATTTCTCCAGATTACTGCTTTTATAACTCCTGATGGTATAACTAAAGATAATTGTGTTATGTGAGGTAAGTGCCTCTTTCCATTAGGCATAAAAAATCAAAGATGCTTTCAATAATACTAAAAATGTGATGAAGTAGTCACAAAGATAGATCACCAATATTTTTGCCAGATTGTATATAAATATGGATTTGCAATATATAAAAATAAAACTAATTAGAATGATTCTGGCTACATTGTGCTCTACCAGAACTTGCAGATCCAAGAATTCCATACGGCATAAAGATCCGGATGTGGCATTCCACATTCAGGCTATTGCTTATTTTACTCTACCGTACTGATCCGAATATACCGTGCGAACAGAAGTCACTTAAACTCGGTGGAAAAGAATAATTTTCTAGCAAGTATATTTCTATTTCAATTACAAACTAGTTTTATTTCTTTTATTTTCTATTCACGGCATTTGACTTTATGTATATGCAAATAAAAGGTATTCCTTGTCACAATAATCGGATCCGTGCTTGAAGTAGGAGAAGGAAATACCATAACTTGTTATACGCATAACTCAGTAAATAGTTGTTTTCGAAATTTGTACATTGATAAAATTACATTTAGGCATAGGAAACTAAATTCCAAAATGTACTACGTTTATTGTATTTAAGCTAGCTCCGTTTTCAAACACATCGGCCAGAACTTTTGCCTCAAATAGTAATCATAGCTTGCATAATATGCATAAAAATGTCTTCACACGTGTACATATGTTACTACATATAAAATACGTGTACAAGGGAGCCTATTTAATTAGGTATGGGTGGCGCGACTGGAGCGAAGGTGGCTATGACTGTAGTTAGTGTACCTGTGGTTTCTCTCACTGATAAAGCCGTAGCCGTGGCCACTCGACATCTGGATATACCAGTCAAAAATGGTGGAATTTTCATCGAATGATGAAATTTTTATTGAAGAAATTCAAAACTATCCTTCAATTTATGATTATGGGGATGAAAATTGTAAAAAATTCATTCTAAAAGAAAATGCATGGAAAAACGTTTCATTGTCTGTAGGAAAAAATGGCAAGTAAAAGTTTTATTTAATAATTTTTTTTAGTTTACGTTAAACGTCATCTACCTCTTCTTATAACAGAATCAGAGTTATAAGATCGTTGTTTTCCATTTTATAAATGTTATTTAATGTATAGCAATCACTAAACTAAGCTATCGCTGTCGTCCCAGACACACTACTGAAACCCGACCTTATTGCCTCTGTGATTGCAATCCATCGCAGTCATAAATTATATTCGCGCTACCGAAACAGTACCTTTAACTTGAACGACTATATCTATTTCCAAACGATCGCAAAATGTAGACGGGTTCTCTAAAGAAATCTAAATGGTTAGTGTCACAGAGGCAATAATGACAATGAAACGTGGTGTTCTGTTGTTACCTGATATGAACATATTAAAGTTGCCATTACCAAATTTGATATCTTTGCCTTCGGTAAACGTCGAAATATTACGCAAATTTAATATAATTCTATTATGTGATGTGAATATAAGTTGACTCCAATGAATATCAAAATAAACAACGCACATTGTAAGAAAATTTCGTAAAGGTACGATGTGTATTTATCTAATTTATTTACTTTTTAATAACACTCATCTCTTGAACACTGATTTTTTAAATAATTAGGGTGTTTATAGTTATCTAAAGATTATCGCATTACTTCATAATGCTGCTCGACTTGTTACACGTTATATAGAGAGTTATTTTATTTTGAAAATACCTTGATGGCTGAACTACCGCTGAACTGGAATTACCGAGGCAGCGCTGAGAACTAGCCAGGAACACGGTTCCGTGCTGCGAGCACTCTTCCATCAACGACCTGGAAACAGAATGATTAAAGCTTTTGTGGTACTGAATAAGTTAAAATTTTTACCTTTACTTAAATAACCTGTACAATTATGTACTGCAAAGGCACGCCCAATTTGGCGTCAATAAATGCGCCTTTAGCGCCTTTTTTTGTTGCACGTAAGGTCGCTGAACTTAATATTATCATTTTCATTTGATCTAGAAATAATTCGCATATAATTGTTTCCGTTAAAATGAATGATATACATCTTTCTATTTTCAAAAAGTCAATTACGTTGTTTGAAAGTTAATTGGTACAAAGAATTTCTTTAAAGACTACAGACCACCAAATCATAACTAATTTATATTTTATATGCTGCCTAAGCCTTAACCCTCCATTTGAAACCTGGGGTGTACTACACCCCAGCCTGTTTTGAATAGTCGCCATTCGTTGCAACTGCGCTTACATAGTTTACCCCTCTTAATACATTCTTGCAATAAGTCAACATTAAAACATAACTAATTTGGGGCTTCAGTTACTGCTTGGTGTTGTTATAGTGAGGATTTAAAGTGCTCTGGGATGTGTCGCACCCCACGTTTCGAAACTTGTTAGGGATTTTGTTCTGCAATTTTAAAAACTGTAAGTACTTTTTAGAGAATAATTGCATCAAAATTTAATATAACTTTTAATACCTATATATTTAGATTATGTTTGTGTTTTAGATTATTAACTTTCATAAAAATGTATGATCACGACAAGCGTCTTCAGTGGCTGTTTTGAATAATGGGGTATGTAAAACACCACATTTCAAATCTCTAATTTCATAAATTGCATATACCATTCGTTTAATTTATGTAAATTTGAATCACTTAATGGAGAAGACACCTCGTTATTCGTTGGCATAGAAATACTTTTATGACCTTGTACTCCTATTGTAGTCACTACAATATTTGTCGAGATTAATAAACTTTTTTAATTTTTCTTTCAAGCTCTAATACATATAGAAGACCTACAAACGTATTGTTCTGGGAACAGCTCAACAAAAACTAGGCGTTCTTCAAGTCCCATCGTGCTAACAAGTTACCCGTTTTAGTAGAGATCATAAGTAAAAGCTACTAAGCCACGTTCCCCACGCAACTTGACTTGATAACTCGTTATTTTAATCCACGGTGCACAATTGAAATCAATAATTAGATACATTCATCACTCACTGTATAAACGCGCCAGCCGTAACGAGCAATCAAATTAATTACCCCACATTAATTAGAGTTTTAGCAATAAGAAATAGTGACTATAAACGTATTACGAGACATGTGATCATAACTCGTTTTATTTATATAATGTTGTTTAAATAGTAAGAATAAAGTTATTTATTCAATGTGGAATAATCAAGATTCATTTAGTACGCACCAGAATTAAAATATTCTTTAAGATTTTAAACAATATGTAGAATTATGATTTTAACTGATAAGCACTTAGTAAAATTGTAAAGTGAATAGTATGGAAACTAATTCTCTTGAAAATACATTAAGAGAATTAGTTTGAAAGTATTTTATATGTTTGACGATTTCGTTAACTGTAACTTCTATCGGCAGACACTTAAATTAATAGCAATCAGGAAATAATCAAGAGGTGCGGAATAAAGTGCGACTATGGAAATGGGAAGAAATAATGCCATTAAATATTGTTGAAAATTTGTTCTTGAATTTAAAAAGAATTCTATTAAAGCAACCATTTAAGTAATGCATGTCCTGCAGTCGCTACAAGAAGCATTAATTTAATAATTTCCATTTATTTCAAGCAATTTTTAAGCTACCAAATAGATTAATTCGTTAAAATGTTTATTTTGGATTGTGTAGTTAGATGAAGTACAATAAATATCATTTTATAATAATATGTTTTCAGTAGAGGGTAATAAAGACAATGTTGTGTTGGTTATACCATGTACAAACTTTATTAACATGCATATTCATTATATGGTGTTTACTAATAGGCGTCTATACAATAACGTTTTAGTATTTAAACTCAAAAGTTAATACAAATAGATGTACAAAGGGCATTGTTTGAGGTTATGTAATTGTAATATACTATCCAATTTTAAACGTTATTCAATTTAATTATACTTTTCAATTCTATCTTAGCTAGCTTTTAGACAAATTTATTGGTAGAACAAGTTAGACAATTTATTTTAAATAAGGGACTTACACTTCCTCATATATATTTTAAATAATTATTAAAATTAATACAATATAGATTAAGTATTTTCCTTGAGTGGGCCCCATAGATCTGCAATAAAGTGCCAACCTTTCGCTCCTTTTCAAGTTACCCACCAGTAGGTAAAGCCTTGGCATTTTATCAAAACTTGACAACCAGTCAAACTTGACAATCAGTCAAACCTTGACATGGCCCGTTTATGATTCGAGATTAATATTAATGGGGCAGCATGGGGTCATGTAAACCCCACAAGTCTTAGAAATAGCCTAATTTCTTGGAATACAGTTGCTTACTAGCACGACCTTTCAAGTAAACCCATTACTATGATTATCAGCTAACGATTAGTGAATTTCCTTTAGTTTGAATTAGTAATACATATGCAATGAATTAAAGCGTGCGTGAGGCCTATATATCCCTAGTGTACGCTTTGTGATATAAACGTAGTGTTTCGGTTTGGTGATTTGTTGTAACATGATGTCAAATTGAATATTTTGTAATAATTTAGTATTATAATTGGTAGCATGTACAAATAGAGTAATTTAAAATCCATGTCATGACTATAGACCGTGATTACTGTATATTGTGGGAGAGCTAGAAGCGAAAATCATTCAGTATTTGTTTGATCAACGGCAAGCTGACTTATTAGTAGTGATGGTATTGAGAAAAAATTGAAATAATCTTGAAAAACAACAGCATTTATAAAGTGAACAGAGTAATAAAGATCTACTAGATAGGATCAATTATAAGTAAACCGATTAGCAACAGTAAGGGAAAAAACATTACAAATGGGGTGCAGAAGTTCCCGGAGGCAGAGGTAGGTTTTCAAAACAAGTATTGCTTTATTTATTCCAGAGCCAAAATGGGACATCTAGAATATGACAAATATACTAGAAGCGTAGTTTGTATTATTTTCCCAAGAGACAATAGTAGTATAGTAATAGCATGTACATAGTAATATATAAATAACAAGAAAAAAGGATTTATGGGCAATTTTATAATCATATCATTGGAGTACAAGTTGACAGATATTCGGGATTTAATAGTTCTTCGCCTTCTATGCGGAGTTCGAAAGTCATCACATAACAGCGGTGAAACAGCATGGTCCAATAAATGTGGTATGTTGATGGCTAAAGCATGAACGTTTCTTAAACGTTGTAAATATTTAATCCTTTGGTTACACTTTTACAATAAAGCAACCTGTGCAGAATGATAAATTAGCACCTACTGCAGAGATACGGGACACATTTATTTTCCTCTGCTTTAAATCATATACGCCACACAATTACTATACAATTTACGTACAGAATATGGAGTCGAATGTTCATTATGCACCTAACTAGTATATAAACCTGATAAACAATTTATCTCTCTTGTGTATATGATCAATGTAATGCCTTATATAGGGAAAGTGTTGATTAAAAATAATCAACCCGTACCCTCATACCATGTTAGAGAACTTTATGAGACATTTAAAGGGGTAAGAAAGAATATCACAGTAGAATAGATCACTTCAATAGAATGTTAGCTGATTACAATATAACCATGATCTAAACTTGAGGGAATCGTTGAAATATCTGCAGCAATTGCATTTGATGCTAATAAAACTACGTAGTGGTGGTTCAACAAAATTATTAAAGAAAGTATTAGAAGCATGGCTAACCACTGGGAGATTAGAAAATAAAAATAAGTCATTTTGTGTTCTGGTCGTCGTCATTATCTAGTGAGCTGAAGTAAACCAATCAACCACAATACAACAAAATGATGAATTCAATTACTAATTTTAATATAACATAGCAGACAACAGCAAGTAGGTGTTATGCCCAAAAATATCTTGACAATCGAACCAAAATATGAAGGTTATTTAATTTTATTAATATAAGGCCAAGGAATATTAAGTAAGTTACATTGACATTAATGATAGACATTCAATGCTAGTAAATTGTTAACAAAAAGTGAAGTATGAAATAGAAAATCAAACGGGACGATTTTTAAATTTAATTAAGTCACTTCAACAAAAAGAAAGTGAACCAAAGCGAAGGTGCTGTGGAGTAAACTGATATGCTTGTATATAAGACACCACTAATTCGGTTAAAGTTTAATTCAATTATTTATAGTAATTTAATAGCTTTCATCAGAAGCATTCCACAATGGTCTCTGATACACTACTTATTCTAAATTATTGTATTCAAATTTATTAAATGTAAAAAAATAACAGTCCTGTTTTATTATAGTTTAGACAACAAACAGTTCAATTGAAAGATGCAAAATTTGGTAAGTGTTAATTAAAGGCAATTTTAATAATACGTGGTAAAGGAAATGTTTAAACTGTCCTGATAAATAACTGACTAAAAGTAAAGCAAATTGGAAATATGTTGAAATAATTCCAATGAACAAATAAAAACACCTATATACGGCAACGTTGTATATAGGATTTAGAATGACATTCAAATGTAAATTGTAAATTTACTTTCATGGCTAATTAATGTAGCTATCGTTCCAATGAAGATATCCCATATTTGTAATCGAAGTTACTCATTAAGTTTTAGAATTTCAATGGGAGATTTCAAATTGGATCGAAGTTGTATTGCAGAAACAAATGATAGATATTAGGAACTTAATTAACGAAATATATAAAAAATCCCTAAAATAAAAATTGGCAAGAACGTCAGTTAATTAGGAAAGTAAATTGCCTTAGATTCTTTTAATTATTGAACACATTTTAACATACTGCAGTTCGCTATTGAATAGACGGAATTCTGTTCTACGACGGCACTTGAATATTCTAAGAATATTTAGACGAAGACATTGCAAGTATTTTTGAAAATAATAACGGTAAAAGCGAATGGGTACTTTAAATCTTTACAGCTCTTCTCTACTCTGGTCCAAAAAAGTATATAATAGCAGTTTGCTGTCCACGATGCATATTTCAAACGGTACAGTTAAGGAAGCAGAGTAATCCTTAATTTTTCTGGATTATAATAGTACTATAGAGAATGCATATATTTTAGACATACATTGCCATACATATACAACCTCACGCGCACCCGACGATGGAATTTAATGTTTTCTGGTGGCATGTCAGGGCATAATGGTATAAACATTACTCTACTGTCTAACTTACCTAATTGTGATATCAAAATGATTTGAAGAACATTTCTATATGAACTAGCTGTTGAGTTGGTGAAAGCGCTATTGGTAGTCCGGTTAGAAATTTCAACACTACATAGAAAGTTTAAGATTCACAACTTTCATTCACCACTTTAGAAGTTGCTGAAGCTATTGAGCTATCTGAGATTTCAACAAAAACAATAAGACATACCTTTCACCGTGAAGCAAAATACAAATAGGTTAAAGTTAGTGCAACAAGCGCCGTCGGCGTATGCGTGATAACCATCGTGTAATTCTGTATGATGACTTTACATAGTAAATCGTGTTTGCTTGATAAGTAAACCAACACATACTTTTTCGAAAATTTATGATTTATCTGGACAATTGTATGAAGAGATGCTTTAGTTTATGTGACAAGGGCAAATTTACTGCTCATTATTCTTTAAAATCATCAAATCTAGCATTACATTAATTTTTTTATACCTTGCCTCTTCTTTGTAATATAATATTTAATGTTTAGTGTAGACAGGTTTTGATAAGGTATTATTTATTTTTATACTATGGTGTTTACTTATACGCAGTATATACACTAATCTATTAAGAATAATTTTGCTCCTTCGTGCATATAAAAACCAATTATGGTTTGTAACGTAATAACCACATCAGTAACTGTCTTGACTGAATTTAAACATCTAAATTGTTTGCATTTATAGTATGAAATGTACATTAACGATTAAGTTTCTTATAAAATAACTACAT
This sequence comes from Phrixothrix hirtus, assembly GCA_024586415.1. NCBI lineage: Eukaryota > Metazoa > Arthropoda > Insecta > Coleoptera > Phengodidae > Phrixothrix > Phrixothrix hirtus. The sequence continues at coordinate 1,614 of JAHWXV010491343.1, read as the reverse complement.
ACGCCAATATAAAAAGAACTGCAAATTTTTCTGTTTAATTTTGTTTGATTTGGTATTTCATTGATTTATACTTATACTTCAACTCACATGACATATGGCTTTCAGGTAATTATATAGATAGCGTAATTTAATAGTTACCGTCAAGTTTAAAACGTATAGATGTCCAAGCAAAAGTATGAGTAACAAAAACCTTTAGTAACGGTATTTTCTTCGCAGATTGCGCTTTTAAATATTATCTTAGTTTTAATTAACCAGCTTGTTGTGAAAGCTGCGTCATATATCTAAAACTTCTACATATATTACCTACATGGAGATTCGCCTTCCTAAAAATATTATATGACAACTTACTTAAGCAATGTTCGCGTTTAATTAATTTATTTTAAGTGGAATTCCTGATTTACTTCCGGAAACCTTTGTTTTATTAATTTGCATATGTCTATGAATTTAGTTGTCAATTGTTCTATAGCTCCAGGATTATCATAGTATGCAAAAAGATTTAACCTTTTCTTAAATTTCGGGCCTACGAAGTAAATAATTTAGCTATACTAATTTGGATTTTTATGTTCTTCTTATTATATTTTCTGACATATGTAGCTTTTCAATGTTTATTATTTCTAAACAATACATCTATAAAAAACCGTTAAAGAAAACGTATATACTCACATATAATAATCTCCTAAAAAGAGTAGATGTGATATTGTACGTACTTGGTCATATGTTTAGTGGCGTTCTTTTATGCAGCGCAATAAATTAATGAGCATTATGAATAAATATCGACTTATTCTTTAGCTTGACACTTTTGTGGCAAATCCTTTAATGTGTATTTATGGTAATCTTCAATTTCTGAACTAACTACTTGAGATGATTAAAATCACTTTCATTCTTATCACGAGATTAGATACCTATTCTTAGTAGGTGCATCGCTCCACCGCTCCATTTTAGGTCATTTGGGTTTTAACGTTCATTTAAAGTGGATGCGATACAACTTTCCCAAAACAGTTAAAACTCAACGTTTTACTATGATATAATTATTGAGCAAACAGAATCTTACACCAAAGTAAATGAAAAACTGTTTGAATGATGTGTATTAGTGTGTTTCAGTTTTACATTCAAATACAAAACAATTCTTTATGTTATTCAAATTATGGAAGAAGATCCAGGAAATATATTTCGGATCGGCCGGTGTACGGAAGGCTTCACCCGAAAAACCGTTAATTTTGTTAATGCTAAACTATTCAGTGACTACTATTTGAAGTTTGGAGAAATCATAGAAGAACTAGAAATCTATAAAAGAAACGATATGGGGACTATCGGTAAACATTTACACCTAAATGGTTTTAGTTCAAGGAGGGTTCAGTAACTCTTTTATCGCACAAAAGATGTGGATGTATATTCGTATTGAAAGGCTTAAATGGTACAGACCCCTGGACCTGGTGAAATGTTAAATTTGCGTCGAATGTAATTGTTAATCCGATTTCACGTCGCGAGTATTGCTGGATAAAATGCATGACCAACGTGGTAATTAATTTCATAGATTGTATTGGTTATGATCATTATATATATATATATATATATATATATATATATATATATATATATATATATATATATATA
>JAHWXV010491326.1:0-11059 GCA_024586415.1 Phrixothrix hirtus | reverse complement strand
TAAATAATTCGTCCATTTATAATTTCCTTTATACATGTACTAAGAGTTTTATAATTAAATTTTAAGCTCATTTAAAGCAAAATTAATTTATAGATTTAAATAAAAGTAATTAACTATGTCAATAATGCACACAAATCATTAAAATATTAATTTATTTTTATTTTGTGGACGATAATCCGAACGGTCACCCATCCAAGATACTGGCCAGATAAAACCTTGCTTAACTCTGGAGATTTTTCTTAATAACTCACTTGGCTTTCGAGATATATTCACCACATACGTATACACAAGCGCGCATGCACGCACGCACGCATTCACGCACCTACGCAACCACGCACGCACGCACGCATACCCGCACACGCGTACACGTGCACACATGCATGCACGCGCGCACGCACGCGCACACGCGTGCACACACAGACCAATTTCTAAAAACATATTTTTCAAACCTGAAAACGTGCATTTCCGACGGTGACACTACTGATGCGGTGTCAATGTAATTAATTAGCAGTTATCGTGGGGTAATTAATTTCTGGAGATCTTAAACAAATGCTGAAATGCTTTTATAAGTCGTTTAATAAACCGATTTTGTATCAATGTTTCGTATATTGATACACAAGCGGTTTGCACATAACCTAAAGACTTGTGTACTCCTGATACTCTTTCCTTTGCATTTCGAATGCATCGGACACACTAGCTCTTATGGCACGAGCAACTGAAGCTCGCATCACCAAGTCTGCACGGAGCATGCATGTCAGAGCTGTATGCCCAGTCACCTCGGCAACTGCCTCAACAGCTCAAAAGGTCCGCGTTTGATGTTCGACGGTGACTTCAGGATACTCCAGTTACCTATGACACAAGCAACCGTATGACTAGAGGATTATGGATGTTCTTCAGCGAAAGCGCTCGTCGCCCTAGCAACGAGAAACGAACAGTGAAGACGTTAGTATTTACAACCTTTTAAGTGCAAACCAAGTTTGTAGGCTCGGTCATATATTTTAAATCAAGGGTTGATTTATCATATGCACCTCGCCACGAAAATGCAACTTAATATGCTTTAAACCTTCCAGAATAGCTTCATTTTACTAATTCAAGAAAGCGGTGTCTTTATTCCACTAATGTAAATTTATTTGCTATTTCTTGTTATTGCTTCGCGATAATTTGTTATAATTGAACTTGCGCGACATTGCGCAATAATACTTAAAAGTGGTGCAATCTTATGCAATATAAAAAATGACCTTATTTTCTATAAATACAATATTTGTAGTTTGTCTAATGCTAATTAGACAAGCTACTGGATTTACCAACATTTATATATAATTAATTATTTTAATCATTAATGTTTACCGCACTTCACGAATTTTTAAATTCTTTTAAATTGCCTTTTTTGAGCTTAATTATAAATAATATGAAAACGCGCAAACTATATCAGTTTTTAAAATCGTAATTTTTGTTATACAAGGGGCTACTTTTACGGTGTTATTTTATTGGGTAGGACCTTTTGTGAGTACAACTGGTGTAACATTCGAGAACTGAAATCAGTCGTAATTAGCACCTGACAATTAAGATTTACTTGTTCTATTTAGATCCCATGAGAACAAAAATTACTGTGCAACAGCGTTGAGCAAAAGGACGACATTTTAAATGGAAACTTCGTTTTATACCCTCTTTTAGTCGTCAATGCATTGAAACTTGTTCCGCTGTAAACCAATCATATCTTTTCATTTTTAAATATACTTGGTAATTTTACATTCCGTACTATTACTGGTTTCTGTAAAATTTCACACCGTCGGTTTTGCACGTGATTGAAGGGTTGTAAACCTCTAATCCTTTCTACATGTTTTTACCATCTTAGATTATTTAATTTATTTGTTATTTATTTAAAGCTACTTAAATATATGTATATACAAAAATTCCGACTTGTGGGAACTTTTTTAGATAATGCCTGTAAATACATTTATTTAAATTTTTGTGTATGAATTACATATCAAAGCGTAAATTTTAATGACTAATTTAAATTTCGCTTGATATGAAATTAACACTACAAAATAAATTAATTCTGTTTGAACAAAATCATGAGAGAAGGGATGGAATATTAATCTAAGATATAAAGTATATAATAGCTTTTAAATAAATATCACAATGTAACTCGGTATTACAAGTGGAAGAAGAATCCGCTATTATACAACGTTTCACCTTGCTAGGTCACAATATAACACAACTGAATTGCAATATATTTAGGTTACCGTTTATTTAAATTTTCCCAAAACTGAAATCACATCAACGAGAGGAAATTATAAAATTTCCAGGGAGCAACATCATTTTCAAGTTGCATGTAATGAACCAAAATTTTGATATTAGAATTGGTTTAACTCTTGAAGAGTACTACATGATTTTTTCAAGCTTTTAATTAGAAACAAAATTCACTAATTTAATGTATATTACAATATTTTTATCTTAATAGAATTTATTGGCAATTAATATTAAACATAAGAAACGAATTATCAAAATCCAAAGTCTCATAATTTTTTAATTAATATACGAGGGTAATTTGAATAATTTGCAGACTGATAATGAAAAACTGAATGGTTATTTCAAAAATTACTTTTATTTCTCAGTACAGTTGCCTTGTACTTCAATATAATTTGCCCTTCGATGATTCAGCGGTTTGATCCCATTCGTAAAAGGTTCTCAAAATATCCCTTTATTGCAGTTTGAACTTTCTCATTTGAAGAAAATCGCATGTAACCAAGAATTTTTTTTATGTTTAATAATGAGTGAAAGTTAGTCGCAGATAGGTCCAGAGATTAAAATAGATATGGCAATGTTTGGCATAGGAACGATTCTTATAGAGAATCGGAATATTTTCCTTTGATAAACCAAGTCATTTTCACAATTTTGCTCGCGTTTTATTAAACTAATCCAAATAGCCTTAAAATTTTTCAGTCCAATATATTTTTGACCATTTATTAGAAGATGCGCTACTTGTCTCGCATATTCTATCTTCATACACAATTATTCAGCAAGGATATGAAATCCACATTCGTCCAATATGTCCACAACCTTAAAAAATTCAGACGCTTTTAATCTGCAATAGTCGAAAACGTACACTTTAGAATTTGGACATCCACTGCAAGGATTACTTTCCAAGTTCACCCGGCTACGTTTAACATTCTACAGTCCATTTTTTACAGTTGTAAATGAATATACACTTTCACGCCAACACATTTTACGTCTGATGAAATGTTTCCATTAGTATTAAATCTTTCTGAACAAACATTTTCTCTGTTACTGGGCGTGTGCAATATTTTTCATTTTAAAAATAAACATTGATGATTTCTCAACAGCTATTTAAAATACATTAGCAGTCACATCGACTTCATGCTCATAAGCTTTGTATTTATAAAACAGTTCTACAACTATAGCACAATAAAAAATTTTGCCCTAACAACACCGTATGGCGCTGTTAATTTTATTTGAAAGTAGTTATCACTCTGGTTCCGCATGAAGGTCAAAATTTTAGCGTTTAATCCAAATTGGGCCACTGCTTCTGTTTGAAACTGCCATTATGGGCCAGTTTAACTCCAACTTTAGAAATTAATTTTTACTTCCTACAGCCGAATTCGTGTCTTTTAGAATTTACTTTTCTAAACGTATCTCAAAATTATCATAATGGAAGCGAACACATCCAATAAATTCTTTATTCATCATATCTCTTAAAGAAACATTCCTTCCTTACAGTTCTATGATAAATGGACTAAATTAATGCAAGATCCTAGGTTAAGCTGAAAGTTCGTCATCATGCAAATATTTTATTCTCACGACTAAATGATAAATTAATAGAAGAATAGAGTTGCACATTTCATGCTGTAATATTTTCTTCTGTCAAACCTAGTTAAGGCTGATTAAAATAAATTAAATTCAGATGTAGGTGAATTTCAGACATGCGATTCAGTTGCTTCTTTCATTCGTCCTTCTTGGTTCAGTATTAGAACCAAATTTAGCGAACATCGTTTATATTTTCAGGAAATGGAATTAATTCGACAAAGAATTGGTAATCCCATTTTAGACTGGAATACTCTATTATGATCAAATAGAACATACGACTATTTTTGTTACGGAAAAAAGAATTTTACATATGTAGCTAAAATGTTCGAGATTTGAGCCGGAAAACTATCCTACAAAGCAAAACAGGTCGATTTGTTTAGACCAGCCAATTTCAAAATTTTATTGTTCCAAAAATAGGACTTCATGCACAAAATAAAACGTTATTAGGCTGTGTTGTGAGTTAAGGTCAAGAGAACAAAGAATCCGTGTTGGGATTGATATTTAGAGAATATAGCTTAACGATCTGTTGGACTTATGCATGACTTGCACAATTTTGGGACATGCCTAAGATGGAACTAAATAAAATTTAGTGCAAACGGAGAATCAGTATCCAGTTTGGAAACTATTTTGTGACTAGGATGTCATTCTTCACGTATTGGCTGTACCAGACGTACATAATGGATATTGTACTTGGTTTAAACCATAAACCATTCGTGTTCGTTCATTTAGATGCTGTAATTATTGAACCATTGATTTTGAGAACGATATTGAAGTTTTGAGTAAGATTTTAGTTCGTTTATCAGCTGAAGTAAAAGCAAGTGTAACCTTTGTTCACAAGAGTTGAAGTATCTGCATTGTACAATCAACTCAAAGAATCTATTGATTAATCTGGATAAGGTATCAGCGATCCTTAGATCCTCAAAATTCCTACTTCGAGATATATGCAAGAAATGTTACGTATTATTTGAATGGCATCTTGACACTAACGTTTTATCCTAAACTTTTTGACTCTAATATGTAAAACATGAAATTTGTTTGATCACACCTGCGAATTCACTTCAAGCAGCATCAGAAAATTTTAATTTCGGCTCCTGCCTTGACCTGTCCTTTTATTAACTCAATTTCTGGATTACAACCATTTTAAAAATTTTTAATTGCTATTTAAGACATTATGTCTATAAGAACAAGCGGAATGATTCCATTAAAGAAAAACAGTATTCATGTGTTGTGGGAAATTGAAAAACGTAGATCATACATTAAAACTTCTCAGTCTACCGCTATAGAAGGATGCAACTCCCTTGTTTGATTACACATTCTTAAAGACCCTTAAACACATTTTTCTCGGTAGGTTGTTAAAGTACGGCAGTACAATTACAACAGTACCCACACTTTTTGTTTGAGTAGGCAAAAAAAATGTTAAATTAACTAAAGATCATCCTATCGAATGTAATAAATGGAGGTTTGCCTAGTGAAAAGTTATTCGAACATTTTCCACAGATGTATCTTGGGGATGAAGGAAGCGCAACATTTAGCCATTATTAAAAAATCTTCACAACAAAGCAACTACCAGACACTATCACGTTTACAACACATTGGATAAGATTATACAACATTATCATAGATTTAAACTAAAAGCAGCACAACGCACTATGCCAACAACCGTCTTGTTCAGAAATCCGAACAGAAGGAACTATTAAGGTGCATGGCACATTACCCAATTGTGTTTCTATGAACTATTAAAACCGATTTACAAATTGCATGTTGTAATTTAAAGAATATGTTATAGCGGCTGCAGCATAGATAAGATATCTTGCATGTTTGAATAAATAACTCTCTAGCAAATTATTACTACTAATTTAGTAGGCCCTTAGTCATATTTAACATAGGGATATTCCTATAAAGTAAAGTTTGAATTAATTTATAATAAAGCATTTTTAACATACATATAATATCTCCAATGGCGAAACAACGATTAAACGTTATTCCACATTCAAACGATCGTAGACAACACATATGAGAAAAACTGTGATCTATGAGTTTTAAAGCCTAAAAATTCAGTTATAACAGAGATGTGACGTTTTGTTTTTCTCTATTGGTGTCTAGGGAAAAAAGTATTTATATTTAGCTACGATAGTCAACAGCTGGGTGGGCCAGGTTTCTTCTTTTACAGGACTTCTCATTTAACGGCGGGCTTGTTCATCCATACCTAGCTAAACTGGGTATTAAATAATAAATTAGTAAAACCTTCATAAGTTATGTATTATAAATAAAAACAAATAAATGATTATTTACAATACGAATATGAAAAGTTCAGAATAAATATGTACAAAATAATGATCGAATATTTACAGCAATTAACTAGGCGTTCTCTAATACTAAACTAAAATCGACGGTTTCAAACCAACTAAATACATGCTCTGGAATACTGCAATTAATATATACACAACGAAGCAATCATGCAACGGTAATTAACTATTGAGTCTAATTAATAACGCTCAAACAATGACGGTATCAATCATTATTGATAGTGAACGGTTCATTTAGTCTAGCATTAACCTTTAATGGCGGACGGTTGACAAAGTTGAATTCTCGTTAATGTAATTAATTGAATAGCGCTTCTCGTAAGAGGGCTTCGATCAACAATAATTAATTTATACAAGTCTTTAGCGAATACTAGGATCCACTTGGAAATTTTCTAGAATCAACGCTCTTGACGAAGGTATACAAAACGGGAATGGTCGACCTAGAGGATTTGCTAGTCTCCTGATACTGCAATCCTTTGCAGTCTCTGTCTTTCTACGCGACAGCCTGTTACCCTCGCAACTGGCAAAAGCATTTGCAAGCATCCCCTTCAGGTCTGTCAAGTTCGTGCGCCAAGTCTCACGGGTAACTGTGGCATCAGAACAAGGCAGGCAACCCAGGTGCTATATGATGACGATTTCCACGAACCTTCAGCTTTGATGTTACCCACGCAACTGCCTAACTGAAGAATCGTGTTTAGCTCCGGTGAAGATCTCCGCTACCTAAGCACCTAGATTTCGTCAGCGATGGCAAGAAGGTTTTACAACTTCCAAGCGTAAACTAAGTTCGCCGGTTCAATCGTGTGTTTTAATTCAACGGTTAATTTTACAAGCGAGCCCTGATAAGAGAGCGTACTTCAAGTTTATTGTAGCGCGCTTCAATGCGTCAGGCGGAATATCGCGCCTCGCGATCAAATGTGACGTTAATCGGTTCAAGGTTGACACCGGAGTGTCTAGCTCGCTCCGCGTTTAAAAGCGAAGTCTCGCAGTCAAAAGCGAAATTTTTTATAATGAGGCGGTTTGCTCCGCTGTTGAAAGCGAAGTTCCGTTAGCGTACTTGCGTCGCTCATTATATACTATTTTGAAACGCGGTATCTTTATTCCACTCGCGTACTTTGTTTTCTATTTCAATCTTGCGCTTTACAGTCACTCGGTACTTGAAATTTATAACGTGAACATATTTAAAATGGCGGTATCTCATTTTATATATACAATTATCTTAACTTATTTTAACTACATACATTATTAGTAGTTTATCTAATTTTTAATTCGATAAACTTCTAGGTTTATAAACATTTATATCTATAATTAATTATTCTAATTATTCAAATGTTTTCCGCACTCCGCGATTTGTTAAACTTTTATATTGTCTTTCTAATTAAATTAATAATAAAATTGTAACATTGAAACTCGCAAAAAACTGTATCGGTTTTTATAATCGCGATTTCTTTACTTTTACAGAGACCGAAGTTGTTCCAAACTGATGACAATTACTAGTCCTGGAGCCTCATGGCTAGTAAAACCATCACAACTTCGATGTAAATCACTAATCTTAGGTACACCACTTTAAGGGTTTAGAAGGGAATATTTAACTTGAAGCAATATTAAAACTTAGAATTAATTTGACAAATTTGCAAACAATCGTATATGCACAATATTCCTTACTTAAAGTACTTATGACACTAAATACTATAGTATGAATCAAATATTTAAAAAACAATTAACTGAATATAATGATTACCATAATATTTTTATGTTCATAGAAACACTAATTATTCTTGCGATGATTATGCAAAAATAAAATATATTACAATTGGTTTACGACTATACATTTTATCATTAGTTATCTCGAGGAAGGAGATCTAAATTGATAGCAAGTATTCACTAGCGTTAAAAAGTACGATTCCTCCCACATGCAACGTCATACAAATAAATAGGTAACTTCTCATTAATTAAATTTCATACAACTAAATATTTTTAAAGCCAACAAAATTAGTAGCTCAAGCAGCACAATTATTAACAAAGTTTTATCGAACAACTTTATTTTTGTCAAAGAAAGGTTCTAATCCGCTTAAAATTGTTTGCTAAATTTCCGCCTTTAAGGTACAATCAAAGATGAAAGTTCCAAACAAATTTTGCTGAATATGTACCACGATGTTACATAAATAAACAAAGAATATGGTACCTTGAAAATAATGGTGTTACATCAGAGTTGAAACCTGGAAGATGTTACATAGAGGATGCAGATTGTAACATTTTATCGATGTATTTAATGATCTTCACGTCTTATACATTTTTATTGTAACCGCCCGACCGCAGTATCATGTTTTTAATACTTTACCTTCGATACAGTTTTCCTTTCACGCGTTCTTTATTGCTAGGTGGCTGGGTGTACTTACTGGACAATGTTTTTATTTATTTTCAAATATTACAATTTTGAATGTTTCACGTGTTAAGCTTCTTCGGCTCTGATGCTTTTTTAAAAATCAAGATGTTTTCTAACACGATTGTCACTAAGATTTACAGTGTAAATCTATTTGTCTCTTAAAACTTTTTAGGGTAAGTTGCCTTTCTTTTTAAGTTTATATTTTGGAACATCTGGGAGATTAAAATTTATGAGAGTTTAGATTTTAAAATTTTAGCGAACTGAATTGCCGATGGTTTGAGGTAACTGTTTTACTAGTCTTCCTATTTTGGTCAATTCTGAAGCCACTTAACTCTGAAATATTTAGCTAGATAACCTAGGTTTACAAAGTGATTTACGTACACTGCCATGCTTCTGTATTTGAATTTGCTCTTGCCCCGACCCTTGAGAACTTTTGTTAATCGTCCCTGAAGCCTCCGTTTAGAATCTCCCAGGTTGATGCCTTTTTTCGTTTATCCTAGGTGCTATCATATACAGTGTGTCTACGTAAGTTGGCGGCATATGGAAAACTTGTTTAATATTAATTTTAAGGAAAAAGGTTATTCTTTATAAAAAGCTTTGCATGGTCTAAAACCTAAAATTCAACCATCAGATATCAAATTTTATTAGTCGTATGCGAGGTTTGTCAAAAAATGTGATTTTTGCTCAAGAGTAAAGTACCTTTTTTTTTGAAAATATCGAAAAATATTATGAAGAGAAGATGTTTAGAATTAAAAATCACTTTCAAATATTCAACATTGTTTATTTACATTAAAAAACTATTTCGTTCGACATTCTTTCTGCGATAACGTTGGAAAGTTAAGTTTGCACATTAATGCATAATTAATCTAGGATGCACTGGAATTTATTGAAAGTGATATTTAAACTATGTTGTGAGAATTGTCAAAACATCAAAAATTCAAAAAACTTCAACAATCGTATTTTAAAGAGTGGCACGGTAAACACTTTTTTTTAGGCAGTCTAACAGTATTTTTCATAGTTTTTAGAGATCCGTATTGTACAGTTTCATGTTTGACAGACGTATTTGTTTATGAAAAGGTTGAAATGCCAGCAACAATAAGTTTGAAATAGAAAATTGAGATTGTGCTAATAGTGGGTGATAACTGATAAGTATAAAACATTTCTTGAAGCTGCAGACATTTTTAATTTCCGACATTCATATAAAAATATTCACAATGAAACTGTAAGAAAAATATTTAATAAATTTAAGACTTATGGAGATGTACATAATAAATTTAGCAAAAAACGTCAAAACATGGTAGAAAATAATGACACTGCGTTGCAAGTAATGCTCTCTGGAACTCAACATCCTGAATATTCTTTGCGAAAAATGGCATCATTATTGCCAATTGATATAAAAAAAGATACAATTTCAAATATTCTAAAAAAACATAAATATCATCCTTGCAAATCTCAAAAGATTCATACCTTAAGACCAGGAGATAATGATAGATGATTTGAATTCTGTTGTGACATACAGGGAAACTTAGAAGATAGCCCATTTATGTCAAGATATATTATTTTTTCGGATAAAGAAACATTCTCATCAAATGGGACAGTTTCTAGCCAAAACTACCGTTGGTGGAGTGATACGAATCCATATTTTACGTTGAAAACTCGGGGCTAGTATTCATTCAAAACGAACGTGTTGTGCGGAATTTATAACAATCAAATCATTGGACATATTTTTTCCGAGAAAGCTTGAATGCGGATCGTTATTTGTGCTTTTTAAACAATGAAATAAGTGATTTTCTTATCAACCTTCCCCTACTTAAACGTCGGCAGATATGGTTCCAGCAAGATAGTGCCCCATGTCACAGCAAATTAGATGTACGTCAATACATTGAAAACATTTTCAATGGAAGAGTTATTCATCGTTATTCGCAAATTCCTTGACCTTTGCGGTCTCCACATTTAACCCCAATTGGTTTTTGCTTGTGGAGTTTTTTAAAGCAAAAAATATACCTTCAACGGCCATTTCAAGATATTGACAATTTAGAGAAATTAATTACAGAAGCCGTTCGTACAATAATTCCCCGTATGGTTAGGAATGTCTTAAGAGAATTTTGTAATAGAACGGTTACATGTATGAACAGAGATGGAGGATATGTGGAGGCATTAGTAAATTGAGAATAGAGATTGTTCATTAGCATTTATGATAACAGAATAAATTATAATATAATTTGTTATTCAGTTAAATGCATCGTTATAACGTTACAAACTAATGATCAAGCAATTGAAAGGTCATCAGTGTTCAATAAAAATTAAGACATAATTGTTTTGATAACAGTAGGGTTTTACATAAAAGTTTATTTGGAATTGTTTTATCAAATTTATAATTATTAAATGTATTGCATTAATGTGCAAACTTAACTTTCCATCGTTATCGCAGGAAAAATGTCGAACGAGTTATGTATCCTAACACTATCACATTTCAAAGATAAGAAATGTCTGCTAAATATGCAAGTTTAGACTATAAATTCCCTTGCAACACAATTTAACTTAA
>JAHWXV010491318.1:0-11695 GCA_024586415.1 Phrixothrix hirtus | reverse complement strand
TTCTATGTGCACTCGTCACGTTTACTCTTAAATTAACTAGGACGATACAGAGCTCTAGTGTCTAGTGTAACTAATAATGAACTATGACTATTAAAGTGTATTTACTAGCACGAGACTAATGTCTAGTGTAACTAATAACGAACTATAACTATTAAGTGTATTTACTAGTACGATACGAAGATCAAGTGTCTAGTGGAATAACTAATAACGAACTATAACTATTAAGTATATTTACTAGCACGATATGAAGCTCAAGTGTCTAGTAGAATAACTAATAACGAACTATAACTATTAAGTCTATTTACTAGGACCATACGAAGCTCAAGTGTCTAGCGTAATTAACAACGAACTATAACTATTAAAGTGTTTGTAGAATAAACTAACTAAAAGCGATTCCGGGCTAACTGAGCACGATAGCGAGGATCGATGGTTTAGTGTAGAATAAGCTGCTGATTCGGAGTTATTTGGGCACAATAACGAGAATCGAACGCTTTAGTGTTGTTACACAATGTTTACAACCTGGCAATTGTTAATAACTAATATTTTCTTACTTAGTGCGTCTTAGGCGCCGGGCGTCGGGACGCTGATGGCGGTGGCGGCAGGTCGGCAACGGCGGGCGCAGCACACGTCGACGGGTCGGCCGGAGGTTCCTGATGGCGGGCAGCGTGGAACGGCTGTCGGCTGTGTCGTCCGAGCGTCTGTAGGAACGTAGCGGGCGGGCTTAACGTGACGGCGGATCGGTGTCCGTAAGGGCGCTTGACTACACCGTCAGCGTAGCTCTACCAAAACTATCACGTACTTGGCCTCAATCTGCCTACTCCAAGCCTGAATAGTTTTCCACTACTATTCACTTGGTCTCAATCTGCCTACTCCAAGCTTCTAGTAGTCATCAACTACTGATTTCATACTGGATTTGGTGCCCTTTTTATAGCAATTTTCAGTAGAAATCGGCGTAATGCTGTGTTCTCATTGGTATTCGTGAATTACCAATGGGAATCGTTTGTTTAAAATTGCATTATTTTGCATATGCAATAATATGCCGTGTTCTGGCATCGGTGCGTGTGCACGAGCATCAGTAGACGGGGCTTAACGGCATTGCTGAACTGGGTTATGTTTTGTATTGTATGTAATTGTAGCATTAGTTTTGTAAGCCAAGATTGCTTTTTTATTTGCATGTAGTTGTATATATCAATTGTAATTAGTTTTAGATTGCGCATGCTTTAGCTTAGGGTCATTCTGTTTTATTAATTACTTTGTCTTTAGTTGGGATTTCTATATATCAAAGCATTAAGTAGGTGTATTTGTTAATAATTTCTAGTTGGTTGTACGTTGTAGTTTAGGGTTAGTGCGTATTCAGTTCTTTTGTTTTACTAAAATTCATTTGGGAGTGCAGTGCACGTTGTATGTATTAGCAGTGTAGTTTTCAGGTAGAGATTTCTTGTTTTAATATTACGTGCATGTAACAATACTTTTTTTTTGTAAATTCATCTGAAATAAATCGGCTGTATGGTCATTACGCCTCCAGCGGACATAACCAAATACCGCCGAATCGTACAGCGTTTTTGGTAAGCTCTCCTATTTCTTGTGATCTTTATTCCCTTTCCTTTTACAATTTATTCAATCATATCCAGCGACCTCTTTCTCGGTCTACCACAACCTAGTTTTCCATTCATACCTGCCTCATATATTCTCTTCGTTAAGTGTTCATTACTCATACGTTCCACATGTCCAAACCATCTCTTTCGTACAGTTCAGGCAGTGTCTCCTCCACTTGGTACGTATTCATCACCCATTCATTCCCTACTCTGTCACGTCTCGTTTTGCTACATACAGCTCTTAGGTACCTCATACTTACGGCGTTTATTTTACGCATATGCTTCTTCTAACATACCCAGGTCTCATTGCCATATAAAACAGTTGGAACAAATACACTATTGTACACAGCCTTCTTTGCTTCCATACTTAACTGTTCATTCCTGGTTACTGGCCACACGCTGACAATTATTTTCCTGCCTGCATTCACTATGTTTTCAATTTCACTATCTACTCGCCCATCATTCGCAAACATTCTGCCAAGGTAAGAAAACTTATCTACTTGCTCAATTATCTCGCTACCTAACTTCAGCTGACATATTTCCTTTTCACCTTTCCTATTGAAAACCCTTACCTTTGTTTTGATTTCTTTATTTTGATTTTCAGATCAATTCTTTCACTCATTCCTACAAATTTATTCAACATTCGTTGCATTTGGCTCATACCTTTAGCTACTAGTACTACATCATCTGCATACACCAACACTTTTACATCTTCGCTGCCTATAATTTATACCACTAACATCCTCACTTCACTTCTCACGCATTTATCCATAAATATATTAAACAACCAAGGAGACATCACATATCCTTGTCTCATTCCTTGTTCAATTTCAAAGAATTCACTTACCGTGCCGCTTACTCTCACACATGCTCTGATTCCGTCATACACTACTTTTATTGCATTTAGTAGTTCTCCCTTTTATACCCTACTTCGTCAGCGTTGCCCATAACTTACATCTATTCACACTATCATACGCTTTCTTTAAATCCACAAATGTACAATACAGCTTCTCACTAACATGCAAAAACTTCTCGGCCATTTGCTGCAAACTAAACATTTGATCCATGCACCCTTGTCCTGGCATGAACGCACCCTGTGTATCCTATATCTTTTTTTCAGTTTTTATGCGAACGCTGTCAATTATAATTCTACCAAACACCTTCCCAGCTACACTTAATAAACTTATTGCTCTATAGCTCTTTCATTTATATCTACCGCTTTTGCCTTTGTAAAGAGGCAAGATTATAGCACCCTTCCTATCCTCTGGAACTCCTGCTAATTGAACATAAGCATTAAATAGTTTGTAAAACCATACACCTAGTCGCATACCGCCATATCTTAACATTTCGTTTATAACTTCATCTACTCCAGTAGCATTTCATTTTTAAGCCTTTTTATTGAATTTTATACTTCTTCCGCGCCTATGCCCTTATCGTTCTCTTAGATTTTACTTATTTCAGCATTTCCCACATTCACACTTATCCCAGTATTCGTGTTGCCATAGATCTCTTTAAAATATTCTTTCCAGAGCAACGTAACTCTACTTTCATCCTACTTCTTTTCATTCTCGCTATTTTGGATTTCGTTTACTCGGTTCCTTTCACCCTGCTTCGCATTCCTCTTCCAAAATAACCTTTTATTGCCGTCAAAATTGTTCTGCATTCTTACTCCCTCCTCCGCGTAAAGACACTCCTTACTCTCCTTCACAGCTTGCTTCACACGCTTCTTTTTAATCCGATACGCTTTCAGTAGATCCATTTTCTTTTTCTTATCTTGGTTTCCAATCACTTTGTTATATATTTCTTTCTCCTCCTTTACTGCATCTTTCCCAGCATCATTCCAGCACGCGTTCGTTTTTGATTTTCCAATATTACGCACCCCACATACTTTAGTTGCACACTCAATCATGATGACTTTCAACCTCTTCCATGCGCAATCGATTGCACGCTTTCCAATTTTATACTTCCATTCAGATTCTTCTGACAACATTCTCTTCCCTAGATTTTGTACGTATCCCTCTCTCACATTCCCC
Organism: Phrixothrix hirtus; assembly: GCA_024586415.1. Classification (NCBI taxonomy): domain Eukaryota; kingdom Metazoa; phylum Arthropoda; class Insecta; order Coleoptera; family Phengodidae; genus Phrixothrix; species Phrixothrix hirtus. Next base: position 8,067 of record JAHWXV010491318.1, on the reverse strand, counting down.
TCTTGCAATCTTTCCACTTTGACTCTAGTCTATCTTAAAGCTGCCTTGTTCTTATATGCCCGCATTCTACTAAGCTCAATTATTGACGTTATCAGAAAATGATCCATGCCACATCCAGAACCGCTCATCACTCGTGTGTCTTTTACCAATTTACGTACCTTCTCATCATAAACGATCAATTCAATCATGCCTCTAGACTCTCCTCTTTGCCACGTATACAAATTGACATCCTTATGTTTAAACCACGTATTTGATACAAACATGCCCTTTTCTAAGCATAGCCGAACTAACGCTTTCCCATTCTCAACCGTTCTGGAATCGTCGTATGGGCCGATTATACGATCTATGTTTTCTGTTCTTACTCCCACACATCCATTCAGGTAACCCAGTAAAATCACTTTATCATTCGTGCAACATGTATTAGGTACCCCTTCTAGCTCTATCCAAAAGGTTTCACATTCATCCTGGTTATCACCATTGACTGGACCATAACACTCTACAAACATTACTTTACTGATGCCTATCTTCTTTCGGACCCATAGTATCCGGGGAGACACCACTTATACTCCCTTACATGCGATTTAACAAATTCACTCAAAATTAATCCCAATCCCTTTGAATAATACGGCCAACTCTCTACTCCAGACCAGAAACCTCGGCTTCCCTCATCCATCTCTACAACTTCTTTCTCTTTCCACTTAGTTTCACTCACACACAGCACATCTAGCCTTGTCTCACTTATTTCACTCTAAATCTTGTGTTTCTTTCCATACATTCCTCTTACGTTCCATTCCCACTTTCCAACCATGTTCTCGCGTTTATTCCGAGGTGGGCCATTCTTGTTCAATCTCAGCCGCCCACCGTGGCTGTGACTGTCCGAGACTTTGCGTTGGTTCTTTTTTGCAATATTCTTAAAGGTAGACCTGGTTGCTAGTCTAGATCGTACCCTATGTCGATGTGGCATTCCCTACTTATGGAATCGACACCATACCGGTCAGTGTTGACGTATTTAGCCTACGTGCTACAAGCGCAGCCACAATCCCAGCATTACCCCAGGTATGCCCAGCGCTATTCTGTATAAACTAAGCTCCCTATCATGAACGATTTACTCTGTAAGCCAGCACGTAGTTGCCTTTGCCGCGACTACTAGGAAGTATACGTAATGCACCGACACACTCGGGCACGAAATAAAATAAAATAATAGAAATAGATGTAAAATTACTGTGATTTTCATTAGAATTGTACACCTAAAAAAACTAAGTGATCGATAAAGTTTTGCATCAGAATTATCAGTGAAAATTTAATGAGACTACATTTCTTTCAAGGACAAGTAAATGTCGTTTTACTTGAATTTTCTTTAAAATTATTTAACTCAATTACATAAATGCATTTACTATACGAGGTTGGTCTGATTAGTAAGGTAACTAGGCTAGGGATGGCGTCATAATCTACGCATATGCGTCAGGTATCGAATCTGTCATATCCTGTAAGACAATTGTTAAACTTTTAGCCAAACACGGTGCGCCTTTTGTCTCTTACAGTTGTGTAAAGTAAACATGTTACATTGTTTTGTAAATATGGAGAAAAGAGAATTCCGTGCTGTAACGAAATACTTCCATATCGCCGGGAAACAAACCCAATGAAATTAAAGAAAGGTTAGATATCGTTCACGGCAAATCTGCGCCATCGTTTAAGTCAGTTTGTACCTGGAGGAGATGATACAAACTCAGGATGTCCTAAAGGGGCTACTACTGACGAAATGATCATCAAAGTTCATAATCTTGTTTTAAATGATCGTCTATTGAAGGTGCGTGTGATAGAAGGCAGCATGCACCGGTTCATTCGTCGAACATTATCACGGCAAGATTAGTTGAATTACCATTCAAAATAACTCCTCATGCACCTTACAGTCAGCTTTAGATCCATCTGGCTTTTTCTTCTTTCCCAACTTGGAAAAATGGCTAAGTGGAAAGAGATTTTCGTTAATGAGGAAGTGATTGTAGAAACAAATGATTATTTTGAGGCGTTTGGCTCGTTCTATTATAGTGAAGGCACTGAACGACTTGAAGGTAGTTGAAACAAGTGCATCGAGTTATAAGGGGGCTATTTCGAAAAATAAATGTAAGAAACTTGAATAAAGTACCATCTTTTATACTACTTACCTTAATTTTCAGACCACCCTCGTATACTGAATGGACTATAATTTTTGTATGATGACGTTTTAGTATATCAAACCACATTTATCTACAACTATCTTGGTAATCAATCTCTTCTATGGATTAGGTTGGCTATTTAGGTACCCAAACAGCAAAAATGTGCAATTTCCTAACAATATAGTAACTCTAACAAGTAAGTGACGTAAATAAATCATTAAAAAGTAGGTTACTATAGGTTAACTTTTGGTTAAGAATATCCCAGGTTTGGAATTACGTTTAAGCAGCCTGACTATAGAAACATTATAGTGTGCGGTTACTTTCTAAATTACTATAACACTGCCCACTTTCACTTTTTAGTTACGCTTAACGTTCCTTCTTAGTTACATTGTTGGAATTTGTTTTCGGAAGCAAGTTACTTTATAGTAAACTTTACGTAAATTTGTATTAATGACACTGTAATGACATGGTTAACAAATATCTTCAATAAAGCAAAAATAGTATAATATTACTGTATACACGTGGATAAATATTATAAATTAATAGTAGTATTGCAGTGACCATTTAGTAATTAGGTCGTTGCGTCTTGTGGTTACATGTTAGATGCTTACCAATGATTATTTTTATTGATCATCAAATTCTTTTTAGAAATGTAGTTAATTAAAAATGTTTAAATAAAAGAAAATAATTTTATGGATATATTCATTATGGAAGAAATTGTCAGTATTTAGAAAAAAAATAAACAATCTAAAATATAAGTGAGTACCAGGTTTTGTGACTGATGGTGTACTTTTATATCCACCTTTATCATACTTGTAATTTAGTAAAACATAAGTATGTATATATTCAATAAAAATGTCTGTCTTATCATATGTGATACATAAGAAAAAATAACACCTTTTTAAATATTATACAAGTTTCTTTTGCAAATTAAAATATATTTACAATTTCAGAACCAACTTGTAAATGATAAATAATGAAAATTGTCTGCAAATCATATAAAAATAAAACTGTTACATTACCTAACAAAAAAATTACTTGACAATTCGGAAACACAGTTATTTAAATTAATTAAAATAAATTTATTATCCGAAGTTTAAACATTGGTGTAATGAACACCTACCCGCAACGGATCTGGATACATCTTTGATTCATTCAAAGTTACAGTGTTTGCTTAATTCTAATATATCTACAATTTACTACCTTATGATCTCCAGTTTAAGAAAAACTACATTTATTTGCAGAAATTTTTTAATTTAAATTTAAAAAATGTGAATTCATAAAGAGTAAGTAATTTTCAAATACTAAAACAAGAAGAGTTGAAAAAACAATTAAATATCATTAATGCATTTCAAGACAAATATGTATTGTGTAATACTATTTAACAAAAAACATTTACTATTATCTTTTACAAAACCATTCATATGCTTCAATTTTAATGTAATGGTACAGTCAAATCCAATATAGATGCCCACCTTAAATAAATTTTCTAAGTAGTCACAATCTAAACACAACATAGTAATGCAAGGGTCCTTTAATCATATTCCGGTCGTTTGTTAAGATCACATTACGGCTTAGAATTTCCAGAAGATTTAGTTAACTTTTAAATATAATACATTTTAACAAACTGCCATTTCTTTTCTAGTAATATAAATGGATTAATCATGATGTTCCTATTAATATAAATTAAATGTTTTCTATATTATAAAATTAGCTTTATCCTAAACATTGTTTTTAATTATTTATATCGAGTAACTCGTACTTGCCGAATTGCTCTGTAGATTTCGCGCCCTTGAAACATCCACAAGTTCGTTCTCTTAATTACCTTTTTGAAGTTTAAATTGAAATTCAAAAATATTTGCGCTTTATACATGGTTTTCCGTATATGTTTAACAGGTGATAAGTAAGATTTTTTATATGCAACACAATATACAGTTTCAAATATTCATATTTTACATACAATTTGGGCAGATTTTACTCGAAGCTTTGTAATTACCCAGGTAATTATTTATTAACAACACTGGTATTTGGTATCGATAAATATCCGTGTTAAAGGAGTTTCCCATTTCGAGTGTAAAATTAATAATTAAAATGTTGAAATCATTTTATGTTTAATAAATTTATCAGATCCACAGATCTCGCATATTATTATTTCAATTCTGAAATTCGTAATTCGTACCAAATTTAAAAACATGGGTTATTCACGATTTAATGGTAATCCGTTGATATATAGTTCTTGTATTTATTGATAAAACTATATCGTGATGCATTTTTTAGGTTTACAGTATAATGCCGGTATCAAAAAAGTTGTGAACGAAATATTGTTTAAATGAAAATAAATACTTGATAATTTACGTTTCCTTAACCAGCTATTTAAATAACAGGAACGAGGACTTTTGTATACAACCACAAAATCAATTAACATTCAAATATGAAATAATTTATGAAATAGTTAATTTTTAATTAAAATGAAAATTGAAATATCTATTTAAAACAAAATATTCCAAATAATTCATATTATTAACTTATGCTTGATAGTACTTTATTATTTTTAATTTAGTGTTTTAAAAAATGCCTATAATTTACTATTCGTATTTTATGTAAAATGTACGGGGAGCAAATATCTTTTCGACTAAAATTTTCAAGGTTCAATATTTGATATAAATAGTCCAAAAATCATGTTTTTATAAATTGACCTGTATATTTGTGGTGCAAAATTCAAAAATTAAAAGTCTCTAGTAAATTAAATTTCATATTTAATTTTATTATCTTTCTGGAATTATTTCTCTAGGAAAATTACGTGAATCAAGTAATCGCGGATACCGCCAGAGTTAAGTGGATCCGGAAGCCATGATTGGATAACCGTCGATATTATTTCGGAAATCAATTTAAGTAAACAGTATTTTAGAACAAAGTGTATATAATTTAAATATAAATTAAATTGCTATCAAATAAACTAAGAAATAAATAAGTCATCTTTTATTTATTTGAAAAAATTATAAAAATTTGTTGATTAAAACGATAGCAGTTCACTAAAATTACTTGTATAACTACCCTTTAAACGATATTGTTATCAAAATGAGCTATCGCAACCTCATTAGCAAGAACAAAGTATATGTACAGAAGAAAGTGATTAGAATGTGACCATTCTTGAAATATTTCTGTAAACTGGGCATCTACATTGGATTTAACTGTACATGCTTATGCAAGTTCTTATAGCTTTATGAAAAGGTATTGAGCTTGTTCTTAAAACGTGCACCTAATTTTCGCTGATCAATTGCAAAATGTTTCTTATTGTTACTTCTAATGACGGATAGCTGCAATTTTTCTCAAGATGGGGGTTCTAAGAATAATTGGTTTGATAAGCCTTAGCTAAAGAATGCTAGAAAGATTCAAAAATCTCCCACATCTTGAAAATAAATCAAAATAGTTAAATTTGGCAACCAAGACGTTTTAATCAATAACAACAATGCGTATACTAAAAGATATAATAATCGCCGATTACATCGGCAGTATTGTACTAGTACAATTCTAGACTTTTATCTTAAGAAATTTTTACGCAATAAGTAACAATTTAGATAAATTTTGAGTAGGAATAAATACAAGTCAAGCAAATAAATAAGTATACGTTACGATGTTTTAGTACTGTTGTTATATCAACTCAGGTCCAAAGTCCAAAATAACCGATTGCTGCCGTGATTTAAACGACCAACGGGAACCTACAATAGATGTAAGCTATAGGTTAAGTCAAATAAACCTAAATAACAATAAAAGCAGTAACAAATCGGTTTTACACAGGTAAAATGGTTGCCAAGTGTTAATCCGTATTTAATGCTTAATTATTTCTTGACTGTCTAATTTGATAATTCTTAATAACTGAAATAAAAATTTAAAAACCTGATGGAAACTCAATAACAATAATGCTCATTAATGATTAAATTTGAAAGCTAAAGTTTGGTTCCGACCAAAAATTGAAACCCTTATAAATTATGAAAGTTATCCACCCAATATTCATTTCTAACAAGAGCGATTTATAATAATATTTGAGTCGCGTTATATTCAATCCAAAGTGCCTTATATCCAAGCTCGTAGAGAATCAAATGTAAATTTTTTAAAGAATATAACAATTGGGAATGGCATCCCTCTTATTCTCAAGAGGTGAAATCACATTAACAAGTGTACATAGTTACGGTTAAAGCCAAAAATTTAATTTATACTACTATACTTAAATCGTGCGCATGTAGGTGCTTACATACCATGTCAATTTACGAAAGATGTTGTGGCCAGCTCTTTATTGTAAAGTAGCAGACTTTCGCGAACGTCACCCTATACGTAATGATAATGAATTTTGAAAATTGACGTTGCTAGGAAAGCACAAGGGTTACTAGAAGTAATTGTACGTATATTTACTATAACCTTTTCGATTTATATGCACTGCACGAATCTGATACATATTAGCTGCTTTCTATCTATAAGTAGTAGTATGAAACCTACGTAAAACTGCTAAATATTGTATTTTTTATTGTAGCAGGAAGCATTTCATGTACACTGCACTGGTGTAATTCAATACTTCAGAAACGCTATTAGTTTAAAATGGACTAGAGATGTAAGATTATCGATGTCAACAATATATTAATCGCCTATTTTTCTGGGGCTTACTTATTTAGATCTTGTCAACTTTAATGCATATTTAAATATAGAAATATTGTGGATAAAATGGTTTAACGTTAATTTAAAATTTTAAAATATTACTTACCATGAAAATGTTATCTGAAGAAAAATAACTATAAGAACACTTCGAATATAAATCGCAACTGAATTATAACGTGATATTAACACTGTTAACCTAAACACATTTAAAACTTCCAAGAATTATGTTGGGTACTAGCCTCGTAATATATTTCTTGGCAAGTCGGTTATAAAAACAACCGTAATTTGATAGCAAATTTATAATATAGTGACATTTCTCAGAAATATTTTAGTAAACTACCTCTTTTGTTTTTCTAATTGTTAAACTTTTAGTAAACAGAACAATTTTCTACCTCTGTAAGTTAACCGAAAGTCTGTTTACAGTATTCTGGAAAGGTGGATGTAACTATTAAGTTGAATAACTTAAAGGTTGCATAATAATAGTTAACGAAATCGCAAGGTAACGATATAAACGTCAATTTGCAGTTAATAAAAACTTGTTACTTCAAAATGCAGGAAACTTTTGCTGTCAGGTGTAGCCTCTTAGCTCTCCAGATATTACTAAGCTAAACTTACTTCTTTGGGGTTATGTGGAAAACCGACTATGACCGCTCCGTGAATGTGGAAGACAAAATTAGGAAGGTGAGATATTGATGTAGACATGCTCATAAATATTCAAAGTATATTTAGGAATAGATTGTAACTTTGTATTGTTTCTGCAAGGGATCTCTTTGAATAATAATTTTATTTTTAAAGATTTATTACTTACACTTTTAATTAGATTTATTAGTAAAAAATTTCGTGTTGTATATACTAACGGTCTTTATTTCGACAAAGACATATTTAGCTCTTTTTTAATAGCCATATCATGTTATCAAAAATAAGATTTAGATATTATCATAATAATTTTTCTAAGGTTAGTATAATAATCGTAGATGACTTCTCTGTGGAATACCAAGTACTCTAAATAAATATAAAAACAAATACAAAAATGAAACAAAAATCAAAATGTTTAAAAATTTGTTAAAAAAAGTATAGGCTATTCCATTTAACTAAATTGAGAAGATTAATTCGAGTTTAGAACTACCATGTATATTAAATATTTATGGAAACTTTCACAGTTATTTATTCATAATTAAAACAATATTTGGGTTAAAACTGTGTAACTTTAATAAAAATTAAACGTTTCGAAAACTATTTGTTTTCTTTTTCAATAAAATTGACA